>JANZLP010000008.1:10074470-10085137 GCA_026930925.1 Chelictinia riocourii | reverse complement strand
CAGAACAGATAATGAGCGATATACTAGTTCTTAGTAACTGCAGAAGACTGCTGGCCCGTCCCCATCCCAGGGATCATCATGCACAGTCCAACTTTTTCTGACTTTAAAACATACCAGTTCTGAAAAGCCTGCAACCTGAGGTAGGACTAAAAACTTCGTTACGAGCTGTCAAACAGACAATTATGATTAAGAAACCGAGGCACCCAAATTAGACGTGCTGTACCTCCCGAGGTCTTCAAAGACACCTACTTATTTTCACTGATTCTACAAAAGAATTCAATATTTCCTGTTGCAGTTTGGTTCGGGGCTGGGCTGGGCTTTGATCAAAGGATATTAAATTCTGCTTGGGAAGGAAGAGATCTCACTATTCCCAGGGTAAGAGCTGCCCCTGGATATAATTAATTCCTAGGTCTAGTTTTAAGATTTTGGAGAAGGAAAACTGACTTTACTCTTTCTGATTTAAACCGCTGGATCTTCCTTATACACGAGGTCTGACCCAAATAATCCCCTTTTTGTGACAAATACATAATAGGAAATGTACAAACTAATCTCCATAGTGATATTTAGCTGGTAAAATAAGGTTACACCTAATCATTCTTCTCTCCAGGCAACCAAGGTTTAGCTTCTCATGATTTATGTTTTCTTCTGCCTCATTTTGCCCCAATTAAAATGTAGCAAGACTGTTAAATCTTATCATCTGTTTCAAAGAATACTTTTTTATGTCTTTTCCATTTTTCTTAAATACTCTTTTCATCATTAATAATTTGTGCTCATCCTGTGGGATCCTTTTGGCTATGCAAAACACCTTGACTTTGTTTCTAGAGGGAAAAATTCCTAAGATCATCATTCAACTAAAACCAACACTAAAGCTAACAATTTTTATTTGTTGTTGTATCCCTTTTAGTGTAAGACTTATGAGTTATTTTTATCATCCTGTTTTCTGGCAAAAACCTAAAATAATTGCATGTTGTTTTTCATGGGTAGGCAAGAAGGGAGAAACTCCTCAAATGCCTCATGCCTGAACAGAATGATAACTATCCGATAGTTACAGAATAGAAAAAAAATAAAAAATAATAAGAAGCTACATCATTAGCTCATCTACAGCTACCTGCCTAGACTTGCAATTTTATACTGCTGCACCCCAAATTGGGTGTCCATAGCATGTTCTCTGCCTACTGCTCCTTCAAATTATCTGACAAGATTCCAGAAATCTGCAAATTGTGATTTCTACCAATGAAGGAGGCTAAATATGGTGACGTTACCACTTACCCACTGTACACAACTTCTAATTAATTAAAAATGCAAGATCAGGCAAAGCTCTGAACACAGCTATACAAACTGGCTTGGGTTTGGGATTTGAGAACAACTATTTTACTTCACAGTCCGCGTATCTTTCAGGAAAACTGCTGACAGCTTACGGGTAGTATGCAAAGGCATAGGTTAATCAATCCTAACTTAAGACATTCAGAAATAAAATTATTACTTCCAAGTTTGTGTTCTAGGAAGGTGTAATCATGGGATAAATTTTGTCCAGTCTGAAGTAGGCAACTAAGATTAGGTAAATCGCCCTTTGGAAACGCTCTTGTATTAAGACCATCTGAGGTGACCACTTCAGATTTAAACAGAAAACTTTTGGACTCCTGATGTTAAATGAGATTATTCACTTTCTGAGACTTAGACTACTAGTGCTACACAGCTGTAGCACTACAAGGACAGAAGAAAAAATGCCAGAAAATGAGTATTGTGTAGCATTCAGCAGTTCAGCGATACGTAACCTTAGTGTACACTAATTTATGCTATTTAACTTCAGCAAAACGTATAGCAAGCGCTATGTTTATGAGTCGTTCAGTATACTCGTGATTACTGTGATCTCCTGTTACAATGGAAACAGAAATATTGAACTATTTATAGGCCGTGTGATTCCAGCAGCTAGGGATTTATCTTTTCACCAGCTGGTAGACAAAAACTATAAATAGCAGAATGTTATTCATTTCCGATGCCCACAGAGTATTTCTTGTTAAACTGAAAAATGCTGCAAACATGACTGTGTTCCATTGTTCTTGAAATGATAAATATTCTTCTCTCTCATTGACAAGTTGAATCATAAAACTATGAATAATAGCCAAGTGGAATATAGTTAATTGGCATTATGTGGCTGTATTCTATGTCTCCTTTCTATTTTCAATTTTCAGGTATTTCATTAGTTGCAAATGAAGATTAATTTTATAATTACACAGTTCTTGATTTCATATTTCTGGGGGTTTTTTCTAGAAAATTTAGTACTACAGTCAAGCTACATAATACTCTTAAATTTCCTTCATGTGAGTTATTCACTTCAGTGTCTGGAGACTTATATCTTAGAAGAAACTAAATTGAACTGCGAAAATCCTTATTTCCACTGGGAATTTTATTTTTAGATTTTTTTGCTCTCCCTCCATCTGCCTTTGAGCAATTTTCTGTGCTTCAGGCATGAACAAGCAATATTAATCCAATTTGTAGTTTCTGTGAGGCACATTAAGTTAGATCAAATGCACCTCAGCTCACTTCTTTAGGAACTATGCATTTATTTAACTGTTTCATTGCCTCACTCCCATCAAACCCGTGCAAAAAACAAATACTGCGCAAAAGATGATTTTTTTCTGAAGTGGAGGTGGAGGTGAAGAAAGAAGAAAGAAATGGGAGCGTTGGTTTTCTCCCCATTCACCGGCAAGGTAGGATCCTCTGCACTCAGGAGAACGAGGCTGCCCAAAGCATTTCTCACTTGACTTTGCTTAATTGAGATTCACTTTCCCTTTCTATCATTGTCCCTTACATAGTTTGCATCAGATTTTTACTTACAGGTAGTAAATACTATGAGATACCACTTAATCTGCGTGAAAATAGCCCGTCAACGTGCATTTTCGTAGCTGTTAGTAATTAGTCTTTATAATTACTCTTTATAATTAGTCTTCCCTCAACGTTATACAATGTCCAGCAGAATAATATTGTATGCTGAGGCTTTATTTCCAATGTCAGTGTAATTTCTTCTTATGCGCTTGATCAACCTTCACCACTAGAATATCACGTTAAAAGGAATTAACTCTCCCAACCTTCATGCATAGCAAGTGAATATTACTTCTCCGTAGTCCACTTTGGTGTTGTAACTAACTGTCTCCCCTGAGTGTAAAAAGAAAGGCTATATTCTCATTTTTACCCCTGTAGCACATCTTCCACTTCAGTTTCATCCGAGAGCCTGTCAGCTTCCCTCAGGTTTTTCCAGCAGGTAAATCACGGCACAGTGGGAGGGCACAACGAGGAGATTCGTTTAAAACAAGCCTTGCTATCCGAGCCAACATGCCAATCTGAAGGCAACGGGTGTCAATCAAACCATGGTTTGGGGTAAATGGGCCAGCTGGGACCCAGTAGACACAACAGGTCTAATGTCATTTTAAGCAACCTCAATAACGTGCAGAAGAGAGCAAGAGGGAATTATCGTGCCTGCTTTTCACCCGATTTTCATTGCTTCTATTTGAAAAGTGGACTGAACACTGACTGGATGTTCTTCTGATCAAAAACTAGAGGAATAAGTGATAAAGTGCAAAATTATTGTTGGGTGGTTGGGGTTTTTTCCAAATCATTCTTAGTTTAATGTTATTAATTCAGTGTTTAATTCCATGCTTTCAAATGGTTAGATTAAGTATAAAGAGGAAGGAAGGAGGAAATAATTTAAACTGCTGAGAATGGAATTGGTTTCTGTGTTCGTGGTGTTACGATATCTTGCCAAGCCCCAGATTCCATTTTTTTTGGTAGCTGTGACTCAAGCTTTTCTAAAAAAACCCCTTTGAATGGCTATCTCAGAGAATGAACAAAGCCTCACCGGTAGGAAATTTACTGGACTTCTAAAGAATAGCTAGGGATTAAGTTCTAAGGTTTTTTTATCTCTAATTGTATTATCCATTAACAGAGCATTTCCGCTACCTAAATTTCCCTCCATGAGCTGCGTTTCCTACCTATTCAAGTCAATGGCAGAGCTCCCGCCGGAGAGTCCGAATCAGCCTCCTGAAGAATAGAAACACATTTTGGAGAAATTCTGCCTCTATGACTAATTCTGATGTTTGATGCCTTTCTGCGGTTATTTGATAAAAAATGAGATGTTCACAGCAATTTGAGCCTCAGAAAATATTAAATATTAGATTATAGGAGATCTATTCTGTCTGATTTCTACTTCTTACTGCTAAAGAAAGGGAAAACAAAATTCATAGTGACAAAGAATTTTTCTCATATTCTGAGACCAACAACAGTCAACAAGTTGGACAATACAGTATCTCTAAATATGAACCATTTCCTAGTCTAAGTAATTAGAAAAAGCTAGAAGTGTTTTATGTAGTCAAAAGTATGTCACATCCAATTAACAAACTGCGGAAATAAAGTTATCCAATGGACTCCGTAAAAACTGATTTGCTATTTTCCATTGGCATTCATTTCTTATTATGAGTGGCACAGGTATATCTCTTGCAAACCGGTCTATATCTTGGGCAATACTATCATTTTTATGCCAAGCAAATGGTGAAATGTCTCCACTATGTACTAAATTGAATATTTAATTATTTCTCGGATAAGCTAAAAGGTGTAGTAAGTACTTTCTCCCAACATGGACTGAAGCTTTCAGAAGATGACTGACCACAATGGACCCAAACCATAAGGACATTTTTTCGTTGGTGTTCACCTATGGTAAACTAATTTCTGACTATAGGTTAATTTTTCCATGATTCTATATAGCACTAAAGGGGGTTGATTTTCTTGTTTGTTCTCTGAGTAGCAGGTACCCCTGAATGGAACAGTTAATAGTACTAGCATCATGGACTGGAACGCAAGCGCATCACTCAGTGACATAAAATCAAACGTTCCCAATAATCAATCTGAAGGCTTCCAATGGGCTGTTAATGCAACTTGCGGTAGAACCTGTGATCAAATCTCCTTAGTTTTCCTTGGCAGGCTTCCGTGAGTCCTTTCCTGCTTTTTGAAAAAGGCAAAGCTAAGATTGCCCAGATTCCTGTGAAAAACAGACGCAATGGCTGTGTTACTAAGGTGGAAGAGGTAAAAAGAGAGATCAAATTTATATGAGATATTCTATTTCCAGTGACATATATTGCCTTGCGACTACCTTTGGGATACGCAAGCCTACTGTTATCTTAAAATTGCTCCTGGGAGATGGGCAGAAGAGTCAAATACAGCTTGACCTTTACTGATTCATGCACGCTTTTCATGAGCTGCTTGAACCAATCAGTTAATAAATTCTTTAAATCACACGGTAAGTACTACGGATGCATGTGGTGCCCCACCCTGATGCCTTTAGTTCTCCATATAACCAGAGCTCTAGATCCAATAGATTAAGGTAATATAGGCTTCCCAGCTATGACTTCTGTCTTGTGTGTGTCTACATGATTGATGGGCAACTTATTTAAAGTTAGGCACATCGAATGCCTTTAGAGCTTTGTCTCTGAAAGAGAAGTAGGTACTGATTACCGGCCTCCCAACTCCTAGGAGACTCCTCTAAGAGTAAGGAATTCTTACAAAGGGAGTAACTCCTGCGTAGTCAGAGATTCCTAAACGCCTTTGCGGCAAAACATAATTTGCGATATGCTTTACCTAAGCGGTGGAAGACACGATTATAGAAATACTGAATAAACTACACACACAGAACAACACCTGGATGTCGGCTTCCTTGTGGTGAAACGTAGGATCTGCTCAAGTCTTACTTCACTGTGACTTCATTTATTTGTTGTAGATGTTGAGTAATTTATCATATTAACAGCTGTTGATAGTGAAGACACACCGTAGGTAACTACACTCTAATTGAGTTTTTTGGAGTCACGGTGGGCTGGCGTAAGAGTTCCCCGCTGCACGGGTGGCTTCCCCCAAATCCTATAAATCCCATTTAATAAGCGTTCAGTCGCCTGCTCCATCTCATGAGTTCCAGTGGACATCACTGGGTACACAACATTTGCTCCCACTGTTCTGCGAAGAAAAACTTTGCTTTTTTAAAATTCTATTAGATTATGAAGGAAATATTCACCAAGGAATGGGGGAAGAAAAAACAATGAGCCCCAGGTGGAAAATATGGCCTTCAGTGAAATAAAAATAAGCTCAAAACTTTTAAGTCATTTCTTAAGGAACATCTTCAAAAATAAAATATTTTGGTATGTAACAGAGGCAGAAGTATGTCTTTGTGTATATGAATATAGATGTATATGCATAGATTTACAACTGATACCCTGCTATAGCTCAAAGAATAAAATAAAGCAGGAAATTATAAATGCTATGAGAAAAAGATTTGGTTGGGAAATATTACATTATCTCTGCAGGAGACTGCTTTAAAAATACATAATACTCAAGGAGCAAATGCAAGAAATATATGTAAAATAACTTCCAAAAAATGTAACATTCTAAATCTCTCTCTTCCCCACTGTTACATATCCCGAAAATCAAGCACTACTTCATTTTGACATCTTTTGTTCTTGAGAAAGGGGACGGGAGACGGACTTGTGGGAAGTGTTCCTAAACAAAGTCAAAATCCTTAAAGCTGTCTGGATTGCTTAGCTGAGTATTTGCAGATTAGGAGTTGCTGAAGAGAATACTAAAGAATGGATTAATAACTTTAACGCACTGTTTTGGAATAAGTACTTATGTCAAGTATCTGTGGAATAAAGTATCAGATTCTTCAGCTATAACTTTTCTTGATTAGAATTTCAACATAGGGAAGCGAGCTATAAGGTATGATATTCTTAAATTCTGTCTTTAATTCTATTTTTTAATTTAATCAACTTAGAGAAAGTAATTAGAAGAAATAGAAGTAATAGAAGAAAAAAGGAAGTCCAAAATTGTTTTATTATCGTTGTTGCTGTTATTTTAGGAAGCTATGTTCTTTGCCTCGTGTAATCAGGACAGCATTGATATGATTTAAAAGATATATGTACGATGCCAAAAAAAAGGCATACAGTTTGTAGATATTAGTCCTTCTGTTCAGTCTCTAAGAAAAGTAAGCCAATAAGATACCAGATGACTTTGGCTGATAAGGTGCTGACATAACGTAATGGTCCCTACCATTTATGCCTGATGAACCAGCATGTGTCACTCTACCCTTTTAGCTACTTGGGTATATCCTCCAGAATACAAGTTTTTCAAGATTAATTATTCTCTCTCATATCAGTGTATCCACTTCTCTTCGTTGCTTTACAATAGTTCCAAATCCCCTACAAGCAGGGTTTGAGTTACGGAGGGAGATATGGAATGTATAAGTAGGGTATGGAATTTTTTCAGACTTTTTCTTCCCTTAATGCGTGGAAGATAAATACTGATTTCAGCCACACTTCATCTTTACTGATTCTGCTATCTCAATATTTTGGCATAGAGGCTAAAATAGAGTGAAATAACTTCTGCAGGTACAGCTGTCCTCGCTGCCTGGAGAGCTGGGGTAGCTGGGGGTAAAGGGCTGTATTTGTCCCCCTGAAAGAGAGGAAGATGAATTGCATCCTTAACCTGCTGGATTCTAACAGATGGTTCTCGTCAATTTGTTTCAAATAATTCTTGTGCTGCGTATTTTGGATTAGCTCCAAAACCATAAATTTAAGGTCATATTTCAATAGTTTAAGCAATACTTGCATGAAGTAGTAGTGTACTAGTATTGACTATAGGGGTATTACTACTTCTTTCTACTTTTCTCGCTATTCACTTACTCCATAGTAATAAATGTAACATTATTGATAGGGAAGTATGTTATTAGCTATTTCATTATGTCATTAAGGACTGAATGAGTCAAGATTTTGTTGCCTGGTCCAGTACATGTTAATGGCATTAATTTAAGGCTTCTTAACTAGTCCTTTTTCATCATTATAGACAGATTCCTCCTCATCTTGGCAGATGAGTAATAAACCACATCTTTTCCTGGTTCTTTTATGTCCACAGAAGTTAATTATGAAAATTTCACTAGTATAGTAACTATGATGCTTATTTTAGGATTTCCCGTAGTATCTGTTAACGAGTCATCTGATAATCATCACTGATTTATACAACGTAATAAAGGAGTTTTATGACTCCATTACCTTCCTCTGGAGAAAGATATAAATTCCTACTTTCTTACTTTTATCTTTTTTTTTCTTTTTTCCTTTTTTTTTTTTAAACAAAACTATGGAATACTGTTCTTAGTCATCAGATGTGACTGATTTTATGATATTGCTTTCATAGGCATACTCTGCGACATCTGTTACTCGACTAGCCATGCAGACCAAACTACCTGAAACGGCTGAAAATCACCGAGCTATCATGATGTACCTAATTCTATGTCCTAATGCTGGTGTTCGAGATTTTCTTAAAATGAGACTGCATTATCAGAACTGCAAAGTGGGTATAGCTGGAAACTTAGTGATGAGCATATAGGTGGTTGCAGGTTTATCTTCTGTTCTTGATTCTAAGAATAAAATCAGTATTAGCCCCAACTACAGTACAATATCTTTTTTTATGCACATGGTTTCCAGGTCAGTACCTGTTCTTAATTAAAAAGGAAGTGCTTAAATAGGGTATAAAAGGGAGAAAGGAGCTTATTAACTTGAACTATTAAAGTCTTAGGATAATAAGCCTTAGAAATTTTTAAGCAGCTCCCTTTTGTCTGAGCAAAGAAAGTAGACTTCCAGGGTATTGATCCCTGCATCCAGAGACTAGGGAGTCTTATATGAATCTCAGTAACCATTTTTTTTCCCTAAATCTACAGCATATTATACTTATGATTCTGGAGGCCTCGATTTACCTTTGAAAAAGAGATGTACTTTCTTCTTTAAGAAGAAAATACCACTGTGGGCTTTAACTACATCCAATATCCATGCCTGGCTCCAAACATCAGCTCCAACCAGGGCTTTTCCAGGTGCTGGACTTATCAGTTAATTCACCTTCAAGTTCATTAGTGGTTCCATGTACACATGAAATAGTCTTTGGCTGTAGCTGATAGGTGATAAAGTGTGAGGCTCAGTCAGGCAAGGAGTTAGGGAGTCAGCTCTGTGATGAGAGTAGGTCTATGAAATTGTAAAAAAAATGGCACAAATGGATAAAATACAGTTTTACTGCCAGAACGTGATGCGGTTTGCAAAGAAAGTGAAGTTACCATGCACCAATTTATAAATATCATACATCAGTCTGGTTATTACGTTTGCCTTACGAAGATATTTCTTTAATGTACTACAAAAAAGCACTCGAATTAGAAACAATATAAACCATCCTCTGAAAAAATAACGGCTTACTACAATCATTAACAAGCAATGGTATTCTTAGCTCTGTCAGATTACTCGATACCTGTTGCCAATTATGTCAAAGTCAAGGAAGTGGCAAGAAAGTCAAGTAAAAAAATGTTTTTAAAGTAAAAAATGTTCTGCTTTAAGAAAAGTACTTGGGCATATTCATCATTGTCCGTAGTTCCCAGAAGTCAAATCCCCCCAAATAAAGTCCTCGGGCCGTAGCATGGTAGTGCTGCTGATGTACAGGGCACTGCTAAGGGCTCCGTCGAACAGAGGGGGAATTGTGTGATTCAACCTCAGAAGAGATAAAGGCAAAAAGACCGACACTTGAGGGGTATAACCAGAGGGACTGGGAAGCGGGAGGAATTGCAGCCAGACCGTAACTGTGATCTGGCTCTAAAAAAAGTTTAAGAGTCCTTTGTCTATGGAAAATCACTCGGTCAAGTCTTCAGGCATCAGAGTAATGCACCAAATTAAATTTGTTTTTTTTTTTAAAAGGGTTTCAACCCTTCCTTCATGTCTGGACATTGAAATCTCAGCATGGCACTAAATGTTCTTTTTGTATTACAAAGTGAATTGCAGCTCTTTAAAGAAGCTGCTAGACTTTTGTTTTGGTTTGACAGAATAGTTATATCATTAAATGAACCAAGAGGATTTTATAGCTACTGAATTTGCTTCTGAGTTGTTACTTGTTAGCTTGCAGCTCCCAGCTACCTTAGACACACTTTTTGCGATTTAACAATTCATTCATTAATATCCAAATATTTTTCACATTGTCTTTCAAAGAAATTCTTATTCTCATTTACACAAGATCACAAAATAAAGATTACTTGGATTCGCAAGCAATGAAGCAAGAGGACACTGTGGCAATCATCTAGTTGGACCCAAAATGCAGCACAACTCAGTGTATTCTGTTAGTTGATGCCTCTTCATACAAGGGACATTATATTCTAGGGGGAAAAAAAATACTTTTTTTTTTTTTTTAATGGCCACAATGTCAGATGCATTATAGACCTTGGTGGATACCTTATATGGCCAATCATTCTTATATAAAAAAAAAAAAAAGAAACTTCCTTCATTTTCATTTTCATTTTCATTTTCTTTTCTTCTTCGGTGTCTAAGCTCTCTGCCGAGAACTCTCACCCAGTTTGCTTCTTCTAGTAGGTACACACTGTTCAGTGATCATTCTTGCTTAACTTTTATGCAAAAGACAAGCTTTGCTTTGCTTCTGGTTCCACCTGATTGTGCGTGACATAAACAAGAGCTTCACAGATATTTTTTTTTTGCTTAAACTCGGATTGGGAAAGCTCAGATGTTTTCTAACCCTACTTTTCTCCTCTTCCTGTAAAAAACCAACCAAAACTTCCCTGAGAACAGACGGCTATATAATGTTAGCTCTCCCTC
>JANZLP010000008.1:9916860-9928003 GCA_026930925.1 Chelictinia riocourii | reverse complement strand
TGCTCTCCTCTGAATCTTTTCCAGTTCTCCTGTATCTTTTTGTAAGATGGTGGAAGGCAAAGAACCGGAACCATACAATATTCAGATTTATACAACAATCTAGTCATGGCCTCTATTTTCTTCTATTTGGCTTCCCTTATAATTTCTAGTATTTAATTTGGTTTTTTTAACTGCTACTGAGCCTTGCACTAACATTTTCAGCTCAATCACCCCACTGATGTTTTGGTTCCTACTGGATTTAAAAAGTAGCCATTCTTGTCCTTGAGAAATACAGAGCACCACCTGTGGGCAAACCACCACATGATATCCTGGGAAATTTCTGACAAGCTGCAGCATTACCTGCTCCACCAATAGGCTTCAGTGCCTTATGAAAAGGACAATGGGAAAGGGAACGTAAGTTCGATAAATTGCTGTGTTTGGAACACTGAGCAATTTTAGGCAGTTTAAATGCAATAAATTAAAGTTCAGTAGCTTGGGAAAAAATATAGTGCTTGGGAGAAGGTCGTATAAACCTGAGAACCTCAGGCAGGAAAAACTTTATACCTACAACCCAGGCACACCGACAGGGCAACAAGCACAACCCAGGACAGAATGAAAGCAGGAGGTCAGGAACAGGAGGCATCCTTCAAAGCCTTAATGATGAAACTTCTATGACATTAAACATAGAATAAAAGTGTTTTATTATTGATGTATCCAGTGTTTTCAAGTTATTTGTGTATGCTGTATTGCTACAACTGAGAAAAAAGTAATTTCAGTAACACGGTATTTGTTAATATTATACAACAAAATATAGATGGTTCCATATCATTCCAAACCCAATAAAATTAGTTACTGAGTCAGCTGACAGTTAAGTTTGCCACAGTAAGTGGTGTAGCATTGAAGGCAATGACAGACTGGGGGTATAGTCAATACTCTTTGGTATTTCAGATATAGCAGGAAGGCATTCAGGTACTTTGATAACGACTGTGAGCTTTAAGTATACCTGGAAAGCCAGATGATTTTGAAAAGCAAAGCCCTTAAAGGTATGGAATGATGAATTAAGGTAATTTGTGTGGATATTTTGAAGCTGTGATAATTCATGCAATGACTACATCGTAGTGGTGTTACATCCAAAAGCGTCACACAACTGGTAAAACCAGGCTGCCCAGTTCTGAACTTTGCCTAATGCAAGCACTGTTAGTGCGAATACTAGGGACAGTCTAGGACGAGATTATATGCCAGAGCTGAATGCACATTCCCTACATTCATATTAGAATAAGGAAAAAAAACCAAACCACCCTTGACTTTTGACCTTTGGATCTTCACTGTGTCATTGCAACAGCACAGAAAGACTCACAGATCAAGGAAAGGGCGCTTGACGTCATACATATAGCTAAGAGGCAGAACTTGGGAGAAATATTTAGCAAAAAATTACTTGAAATAAACCGCTTTTAACTGGAATGCCTTGATTTTCACTTAAGAAAACTACCATTCTTGTAGTTGTGGGAAAACCTATAGACATCACTGAATTATACAATGCAATGTGATACAACGCAATAATACAGCTCTAGGATTAAAGCAGTAGGTAACTGGAAGAACACGGAGAAATGAGGACTCGGGAAGAAAAGAGGGGGGAAAAGTTGATAACGGAGACAGATGTGACTGCACAGGTGACTGCTCTAAGGTCTCAGAATTACCGAGAACAGTCAATGGCAAAACAGGGAGGATACTCAACAAAATTAATTAGGGAAAAGAGAAAGCACGTGCGTAGCATCTGGCATTTTTGCAGAGCTGCCGCAGGGTCCTCTTGCTGATGAGAAGAAAAATACAAACAGCAGGGAGGTTGTTTTGTCTTCAGCTACGCCGCCACTGAAGAAAGGAACATGCTCTTCTCTCCCACCTTGCATCATTTATAGTTTGCCTCTGCAGCTGCTGCCTGAGATGTATTACTCTACTATTTCTCCAAGCTTCCCTCTGACCTTTGATGATTTGCATTCTATTAACTATCTTGCTCTCTCAGATGCGTCAAGAAATTAACTGAATTGCCTGACTGAAACAAGGGACAAAACTAATACCAGCAAGGCGAGTACTATCACTTGTTCACTGAGAACTGCAAATATTCCCCTTGCACCCGCTCTCCTTGGCTTTGCTGTATGATTTTGACAAAAACGTTTTTGTGGTGGTTTTTTTACAGGACAGACTATTTTGTTACATACCAGGTGCGCTCTTCTGCCTTGGCGGTCTGCACGGATGAGCGGCTTTGTAAGTCTGCGTGATAGTGGCTGCTAAACTAAAAATCCAAACGATCAATGCTGTGTTTTAAAACAGGTTCCTTTCCTCACAAACCCTCCTGGTTTCTCGCAAGTAACGTGTCAGGGTCTTCCAGAGTCGGAACTCGTCTGGCTCATGAAAAATGCTGGTGTATGTCAGATAATCAGAATCAATTAACTCTATGCGCAATTTAGTGTTAAGTTGTGTTAACTGTGAAAAACTATACATATTAAATATGCAAAATGGTTTAATTCTCATTGTCTTGTATTGGGTGACCTATACAGTCATCTAACAGCTGAGCAAGATGATGCAATATGTAAGAGTACCTCACAAGTACCGTCTTGTTACGGTTTTTCGCCCGTTTTTGTGCAAGATATAAGCAGCAAAACAAGCTGAAAAGACAAATTCATTGTAATAGACCGGCTTGGCTTGAGCGTTACAGCGGTGATTACACACAAAAAGACATATATTTGTATGCGCAGCCCGGTAGCTTACCAAGTGCAAGATCCGTGCATGATAAAATGGAGAGGGAAGTCATGGACTTAGTCTCCTGACTCTAAAATTATGTCATGGTAATGGATTTCCTTTGAGGATACAGCCTCATCGAGGATTAAGTGGCAGCTATAATTCTGCATTTCCCAGTATTTATAACATTCAATAGCACCTCAAACTGTTTGCTGATTTGCTTTTGTGATGAAAGCTGCACAGAAGGATTATTTATTGCCTCCGAGTTCTGTGCTGTTATCCTTTTTGCTCTTCAAACCTTGCCAGGCCAATTAATATTCCTTATCTCTAAGAAGGGTAGTTCTTCTTATCCCTAAATAAATGTGGTTTTACAGCAGCTCCCAACACACCAATTATTCTAGAATACCAGTATGATTCCATTATATTACGGATAAGTGCAGACTTTGCTCTACTTATCAAACTCAAAACATTCAGAACATGTTACATAAAGCATCAATAATACTTTAACATTTTGGTTTTTGCCTTCTGCTTCAATTTTCCTACCTTATCCTTTTTTAGAAAAATAGCTACTCAACACAGCTGAATGCAAAAATCTAAAATCTAAATAACTAGTGAAACTCTAATGAATATATTTATTTTTTTCAAAGGGCATATTGTCATTTTCTGTTCACAGTTGAAGCCAAACCGATGAGAATTTACTCAAGTAACTGACTGATGGGGGAAGGGGGACCCAAAGAGCTCCAGTCGTGCGTAGGAACCGACACGCAGCTTCGCACAGACGCTGCTCAACCCAGTGACCTGGATTTTCATGTGAGTCTTCTAGACCCACTCTAAATGGATCTATATTCGTTACCCATTACTGCCCTCCCTCTCAAACCACTGCGGCTGTTTGCGTAACATTAAGAAATTCCAGTGTAGTGCTCCTTATGCCACCATCTGACATAAAGAAAAAGACAAAGAAATGTGCATTTCTCCTTTCTCCGGGTTCTACAACTGTGAATATTGTCTCTAATATTAACTGATCCGATCTCCTGTCAGTAGTGATGAGAACGCTTAGCACCATCACACAACAGGAGTACTGAATATGGAATAAACCACAACCAGATTATATTTTGATACCTTATAAACAATTTGATAAAGCCAAGTTTGTAAGTTGACAGATGATGAAGATAAAATGCCTTTCCTACACGGGCACAGCACTACATTTTGCAGAATCCCTTCTGAGCCTTTTTTTAAGGCACTTTTTTACAAGTTTCTTCTTTGCATTCTGCTCAGAAGGCTGCATATGTTCACATTTTAATTAACACTAATACTATGAGTACAAGCAAGAATTTATTCACTGCTTTGACAGAACAACAAAGGAAAATAATTCTGAAGTTCTACAATACATTTCTGTTACCTTCCACATACCCTTAACCTCCAGAATTCAACCAAACACATCAGCTACCTTCTAGAAGCCTGAACTCTCTGGCAACGGACAGAGGAGAATGCTTATTATTGAGGAGTTCTGAAGGCATGAACAGTTTAAAACAAAACAACAAGAACAAAAAACCCAAAACCAAACAAAACAAAAAGCAATGACAACAAAAACCAAAAACATATGAGCTGGTTTTCCTCTGGGAACAGATCAGAGCAGGGGGGAAGAGTAAGAGGAAAAATGTAAAGGAGAAAATCACATTTCTGTATCATAGAGAAGGAAAAAAAACAATTTTTGATTAAGAAAAATTATATAGCTAGTTGATTAAGATTTTCTGTCTCAAATATGATTACTTTTCAAATCTGACATCAAGAGCTCACACATGGCCCTCATGAACAGAATTAAAACTATAATCCCATTTCTGCCACATAGATTATATCACGAGGGAGTAATTCTATTTAGGTAATGTGATCCTGTAACAAGATACTAAAAAAATCTTTACAAATGTTGCCGTTTTCTATGTCTGCTTATATTAAAAACATTTCCTTATTGTTCTCTCTGTATAAATAATGAAGCTCGAACAGCATTCCATCTTTTAAACTGACATGCTTCTTTCTCCAAATAGTTTAGAACATTTTGCAAAGGAAACAAAGTATTACTAGCTAAACTATTGTTTCTTAGAACCTACACTTTGAATGGTACGTTCTTAAAAGTGTATTATAAATCAAATGGAAAAAGGTACTACAGTATTCCCATTCTATTCATAGACTGGTAGGTTTGATTCCATTTCCAAACTGGTGGGGGACTGTGCCAATTACATTGAAATAGAAAGGTCAGTAACAAGATAAACACAAGGAGACAAAAACCCCACCCTATTTTTCATAACCATTTCACAGGAGAACACATCAAAAAAGAGAAACAATGACAAGCTCATTTCTACCTGCAAACACCATCACTGTGTTCAGACCAAGTTCTGTCCACATGGAGCAAATATCAAGCCTGTTCACATTGTGAATCTCTTGCCATAAATATTTATAAACTACAGAAATATCTAGACAGCTTAACGAAGGCTCTCTATGTCAGCCTGCCTGACAAATACATAAATAGCAAAAAACTTAATATTTAGGGCGCCAATACACAGCATTTATGTGCAATCCATTAAAGATACAACGCTTTCCCCTTCCAACCACAAAACAATGACACGGCTTCTTTGTTTAAAGCACTGTGTATTCTGTAACTCTCCAAGTGGTATATACTCTGAAACTACGCAAGTGAGGTATAAGTTGAAAAAATAAAGGTTATTATTAGAGAACGTATTTCTTTCACTGAACAGCTATTACCTTCTAGAAGAGCCATCACTATAAAGCACTCGGCACAGAAGTGGAAGTACTCACCGCATGCTCACCCTAAACCTCACGTCCACACATTGAGTCACCCTTGGTAGCGTTTAGGTTCAAGGGCTCAACTTTTAAGCGAGCAATGCCAACTGCTTTATATGAACATGAACAGACCATCCCTGAAGTCTGCAAGGCAGTTGCATCCCCCCATGTCTTTCTAAGCAACTGAGATCACTTACCAGTATAAGTCCATCTGTGGAAAATTCCTTACTAACATAAATTCTTCTTCACCGGCAACAGCTGCCTTCAAAGTAGGAACGGCCCCATGTGCCATCAAAGAAGTGGGTGGTAGCAAAGAGTGTCACCAGCCACCTATAGTTTACTAACCAAATCTCTCTCAGGTGAGCGGGCTGAAGCATGAGGGTTCCCCAGCAGGAGAACTGGGAGAGAAGCTGAGCACCCTGCCAGGCACGGCAGAGCCACTGGCTCAGCCAGAAGCAGGAGCGTGCAACAAAGCTTTAGTAACAACTGCGTTTCTGGTGCCACTCAACAGTAACACATACTCCTCCCTAGAGTACAAGGAAGTGGACTCTTTTGAAGAAGCCACCAGCAAAGCAACCCAAGTCATTGGCATTTCATAGGAAATTAATAAGGTTAAATATGCTGGGGACAAAGAATATAGTGTTTAAATCTGTAGACTGGCTGCCAGAGTAGACGAATGGTGGCCGATCACAAACTGAGACCTGTTTCTTGCTATTTTCTTCCCCTACCCCACTCCTTCAGAAGGGGAAAAAAAAGAAAATTATCTTTGCTCAGGAGGGGTGGATGCTTCTTGCTAGGGGAGGGAAATTCTGTACTCCGTGGGGTTTTGCAAAAGTATATTGTAGGGAGTGAACCCACTGATGTTGATTTAAGTTGTCACTGATGTGGCACAGCATGTCAATGTATAGAGGTGTGAGGTTTAGGCCCAGAAGCAGTGGAGCTGTTTAGGACAGTGCTGCATCTGGGGAAGTAAGCCTTGTTGATCGAGTCAGGCAAAGCTTATTAGTTTGTATGTGATGCTCATGCAGATGTAGCTATGCTGAATCTGATTCTGGAGTAGGCCTGGTCAGTGACTGCTCTGGATTCTCTGACCCATTCCGCCTGCACAGTGCAAACATGCCTGGGTGTGGTTATCTTCAATGCTGGTAAGGTTTCATGTTGCAGAAGTGCTTATGGCAGTGATGAATCTCCACTAGACATAAAAAGTCTTAATTTGATGCAGCTGACTGTCCTCCAGGAAGAACACTTATGCCAGGAGCTTAACATGCTTTAATGTATGACGCTTCACTTTGAATTTAATAGATGTCTTTTTAGTTTTTCTGAGTGTTACTCTGTTTCTTGGCACATGCTGAACTTAAATCACAGTGGTTTAAAAATCATACCAAATACCTATATATTATGGTGTTTGAGGAGATCAAGAAGGCTCTACCAAGTTAAGTAACACTTAGTAAGGGGCAGGGAGAGCAACTATTCTATTTGAAGAACTACCTAAACTTCCCATGACACTTAGAAATTCTTAAAATTAATTACTCCAGTTTTCTGCCGAAGAATAGCTGCTAAAGGACAGTATCTGAAGAGCTGTTCTATAGAATCTGCAGAAGGGAAGAGTGCCAAGGGAGGTGCTGTGTCTGTGGTATTGTTCAACATTTGCTTCCCAGCTTATTGCCCAGCATTGCAGAGGTGAAATTGGCTAGAAAATGCATGGTCAAATGGAAAATTTTGTATCTTTTTCTTCTATTCCTTTAAATCTTCCGATTTTTTCACTTGCTGAACATTATTGTTAGTATTTGAACGTATTACTAGTTCAAATTGTTAGCCAGGCCTTTGAGTATAGTTCCCATGCTTGTATCCAAGCACTGAACAGTCTTAGGGAATATGTAAACTTAAACATAAGTTTGACATTACCCCATAAATTCCCCTGTTTCCCCCAGTGAAGCTGCTATTTGATGTGACTTAACAAATGTTTGTGTAGTAAAACTTGGAAGTCCTATGAGGGAAGAAAAACGTAGTACCTATGGATTGCATAGAATACAGTTATTAATTTCTTTGGCAGGTGCCCAGCCCTGCCCCAAATCACCCAGGAATCAGGGTCCTTAGACCAGCAAGGGGTTATCTGGGCTGGGTACACAGGTCAGGCTGTCCCTTCTTCCAACCTTAAACCCTATGACCCAAAAATCCTGGTTTGGGTTGAATTGGTGCATCTTTCCAGTGAAAGGGCCCTGGCTGCGGTGACTGGGGCTGGTACCCTGCAGGACTGAGTGCTCCCAGCTCTGATTCCCTGCACTCCCCACCACTGGACAATCCTGGGGTTTCATTTTGTGCATGGAGAGATTTTTGTTCAATAAAATTTCATCAGCTGTGGCAGGAGCGTGCTGCAGGCTGCTACCTTGTTATCTCCCTGTGTGCGCGGGAAGAGATGGGGGATCCTATGCCTGGGCTGGGGCCATGCCGGCAGGTGCCATGGGCAACCCACAAGCCTGGAGCTGCAGGGGCTTTCATTGATCACCAAAAATTAGGCTGCACTGTGCACTGTGTCCTCCACCCATGCTGTCTGTTGGCATGCGGGCAAAGGGAGTGTGCTTTGCTGACTTCCCAGGGATGCCAAGCAAGTGCCTGCCCAGCCCAGGCAGCACACAGGGGGACAGATCGGGACAACCTCACGTTGCTGCCAGGGCTGGGGCAGTGGTTAACTGCAGTGTGGGAGTCCTTGCAAGAGCAGGCCCCTTGGGTTTGCTGTCCGGATTTCCACCTGGGACCACCACAGGGAGGCTGAGAACTTCCTGCCAGTGCATTTAAACACAGCAGAGCTGGCAACCGCGGGTGTAAAGGTCAGTGGTGCAGGAGCCACGCGAGCTGCCCGGACTTCAGCCTTTCCTTTAAATCTGCAGCTAGAGAAACTTGAAGCAAAGTTCGGCCGAAGCCTGAGCAGCGAAGGCACGGCACTGCTCCGCAAGGTTTGTTCCTCGCTTCTCTCCGGCTGGGTTTTGCAGGCTTTAAAAATGGGCAGCCAGCTCTCCAGGGTTTTGGCTTTTGTGGCTGGTGGGGGGAGAGGGGGCGTTGCAGGGACCCTCCAGAGTAAAGGCATCTCTAGGCAGTGCTGGAAAAGAGGGGGGACTTTAGCAGCCCAGGCACGCCGCTACCATTTCTCAAAGCCAAGGGAGATTCCAGAAATGGGGGGCGGGTGAGTGTTGGGATGTCCTGCCCTGTTCCTGCAGATCAAGGAGTGGCTCAGGCTGGGCTTTTGGATGCAGACGGGAGTTTTTTGCACCTCCCTCTTTTTTTCCTGGCTTTCTGCAGTTTCCTCCAGTTCCTGTTTATGTTAACTCTACTTTTTGACACAAAAAGGGTAGAAAAGTAGTTATAAATGACTCTTCAGACTGCAGTAGGAGTGTTTGTTATCTAATCTAAGTTCACATGGGTTCATTTTTTTCCTAGTTCCTCTGCTTTCCGGTCAAGCTCAGTGCTGCTCAATTTACACGCCCCTAGCTTTGAGTTCCTCCCATTTATATCCTGTGTTTCCTGGGTTTCTTACCTTTTGTATATTCTGTAATCCCAGCTGCACTTTCACAGTGCTGTCTAACTTCTGAATTGCTGTGCCGTGCTCCTGCTCAGTCAGGCATCACTTTTTTTTTTTTTTTTTAATCCTTTTTGTTTTCAAAAGAATGCCCTTTAATGGGAAATTAAAAAGGAAAGCGTGAAGACGAGGCAACTTGGCTGAAATTTTCTTGAAAAGGTTTCAGGATGGTCACTTTGTGCAGGCAGAAGCAGATAGCTGGGAGATCCTTCACCTTCTTTGCACGCCCTCGTTAGGGCCGGGAAAGGGAATAAATAGAAGCAGCAATGCAGCGAGGTTTAAAAGTGCCTCCTTTTCCCTCGCCTGCAGGAGGGAATCACTGTGGCCTCGGTGTGGTGTTAGCCCAGCAGGAAGGGTAAAGAGCAGCATCCATCCTTAACGCTCGAGTCAGGAGCTGGCGAAGGCTTTCTCCCAGGACACTTTTCCTCTGTGGACACCTGCAGCCAAAGAAGACCCAGGGTGTTTTGCTGGGGATGGGAAGAAGGGACTGGTGTTTCTGCTAATCTCTGGGCTATTTTATTTCCAGTTGCTCGCACGCCAGCCAGTTGCCTGTTGCTGGACAGCATGGTGCGACGTGTGGCCATTATTGGGGCTGGGGTTGGCGGGTTAGCCTCCATCAAGTGCTGCTTGGACGAGGGGCTGGAGCCGACCTGCTTTGAGAGGAGCGAGGACATCGGGGGGCTCTGGCGCTACACGGTCAGTGGGTTCTGCTTGTGTGGGGAGGATTGTCCCTGGGTTTGTCCCCTCCCTTGGATGCCCTTTGCCTGCAGCAGAGAGGAAAGGGTGGCCATGCCTGCGGGGACCATCCTTCTCCCAGGCACAAGGGTGTCCCTAACTCCAAGGTGGAGAAGGAGGTGGAAGGAGCAGTAGCCATGGTCACCAGGTGCTAGTCCTGGTTTATTCCTTGGACCCAAATACAAGGAGGAAAAATATTCAGATACTTTGGAGGGAGAAAGTCCTTCCCTGCACACCTGCAAACGGCACTGCTGGCTTCACACAGGACTCCCTGGATGGTGGGAGATTCAGCGTGTACCGCTCAGTCATCACCAACACCTCCAAGGAGATGTCCTGCTTCAGCGACTTCCCCTGTCCAGAGGATTTTCCCAGTTACCTACCCCATGGCCTTCTCCTGGAGTACTTTCGGATGTACAGCCAGCACTTTGACCTCCTGCGGCACATACGCTTCAGGGTGAGCAGGAAGCACAAACGCCATGGAGACAAGAGCCATCAGTGGCTGCAGATATCAGGGCATTGCCCAGGTGGGATGGGAAAATGTCAGGTGTGATACTGTAGAAGATCACATGCCTTTTACAGCCTGAACACAGCCTTTTTGGCTCCATGTTTTAAATTAGGCTGCTTGAACATGGGCCGCCCAGTGCATCCCCCACCTCAATGCCATCACCAGGGGAAAGGTGCAGGGTGGGATTTAACAGCTTCCGACGTGACATGCAGCTCCCCGGGCACACAGCCTGCCCATGGCAGCCCCAGCCATTCGCAGGCAGGTCCTCCCTGAAATGTGGCACAGTCCCTGACTGCTATTTTGTTGGGCTTTGGTGCAAGACAACAGCTCTCAGCGTAAGGAAGCGCGCAGACTTCACCACCTCGGGCCAGTGGGAGGTGGTCACCGAGACCAATGGCATCCAGGAATTGCATGTGTTTGATGCCGTCATGGTTTGCACTGGCCATTTCCAGGAGCCCTACTTACCATTGGCTTTTTTCCCAGGTAAGCCCTGCCTCAGCAGTGGGGTGGGCTGGGGCTGCCCCCCAGGGTTTCACCCAGCACCCATGGGTCCCTTGGCTGCATTTTCCTCTGTGAGCCTGCCTGCTCCATGAAGCCCCAAGCTGGGGCAGGCAGGACCCTCATCCTGTGGGAATGCTGGGGGCCATTCCCAGGAATGGGAAAAATACCTTGTAAAGATGCAGCCAGGCTCTTGCATGAGAATTTGCAAAGCAGGACCAAGTGGAGGAGGTGCAGGAGGATGGCATCACCCATGGAGCCAAGACCTCCATGGGCTTCTCAGCTGCAAACAGAGGTGGGAGGTGGAAGGTTGGGGGCTG
>JANZLP010000008.1:9531702-9541803 GCA_026930925.1 Chelictinia riocourii | reverse complement strand
AAAAAATTGCTATATTGCAACCCCCCCAGCCTCAAAGCCCTTGCCCGGCCCCCCACGCCGGCAATACAGCTACCCAGAGGAGTGCCAGGCAGACTTGGGATCCAATGCATTTCCTTTCACATCCAGAAATGGGTTAGGTAGCACCCAATTTTTCTTTTTGAAGAATCTCCTCTCTTCTGACAAGTAAATAAATGTCTAACTTTCTGCTCCTTTTAGTGCCAGAAAGAAAAAGGAGGAAGAGAAAGGAGGGCGGAAAGAATCTGCAACAGGTTTGCTGAATATTAGTTATTCATTTTATGAAACACAACAAGGATACTTTATAAACTAATCCAGCTTTACAACGACTGCAGTGTTGCCTTCAGTTTTGTGTTATTGGGTAATTTGTCAGTTCTGGCACTTTGGCAAGTAATAAAGTAAGGAACAACTACTAGAAGCATAAGAAAATTATTGAATCTGGTTCTTCTTCCTCCTCCTTATTGTATTCTAAACATAAGCTGGTTTTAAATGAAAATAGCGTTGGCAGAAACAAAATAACCTTTAGGATTTATGAAAAACACAGCACCGAAATAAGACGCTTGTATTTAAGGTGGGTTTTTTTATTTTGCTTTCCCCACTGCCTCCCTCCCCAGATAGATCACTTTCCATTAAATCATTTGAACTAAACGTGAAAAATCCGAATCCCTACTCCGGTAAAACTTCAGCTTGCACGGCTGGTAGCTCTAGGGAAAAAGAACATGACAATGACCCCAGTTCAGATGCGGCCCACGGAGCGCAGCCACGTAGGTACGGCTGCGTCTATTTACGATGAATTTTCAGGAACCTGAAATTAAAAGCCAACTTGAAAACCCACGTACCGGCCTCGGTCCGCTGTCGGAAGACGTTTCCCGCGCAGAGCGTACAACGGCCTGATGCCGTTGCTGGCTGGCTGCTCCGGAGAATCCCGTCCTCTGTAAGAGCTGGAGCCTGGGACACTTCCGGAGCATTCCCCGAGGCACGGAAAGCCTCTGCTGGCCCTGAGAGTTAAAGGAATTCACAAACAAATCGGTATTTTCACACACGCAACTTGTACAATGCAATGGGGGGGGGGGGAATTATGTAGCACTAACGCTTTAATTAGATTCAAATTCACAAACTTCAGTGGTTGGAGCCAGAGTTTATTTTCTCTTAGAGATTGTCCTAGAAATGAAGGAGGCACTCCTGAGTTTTTAACCTATTAAATTATCACAAGAGATTAGGAACTAGTTCCACGAGAACAAGAAAACAATCAAATAACAAAAGCTTCTGCATCAGGTACTAATTTCAGTCCTCATGGTGGGACTGCATCTCCCGATGTTGCTACTAGCAAAAAAGAAAAAAAGAAAATCTAGAACACAGACTTTGAACATATAATTATATTTCCGCTGGTCCTTGATGAAAGAAACAATTATTAACTGTCAAAAATATATGGAATTGATGAAGAAACAGATGTTTAAGTGTTCAAGGTTCAATTGGCTGCTGAATTATCGTGTACATTCAGTAGCCCTCATCGGTATTTCACCCTTTAAGGCTGTCATTGGCAATGAGCAGCAGATAGGAACGCTTTCCAGTAATGTCTTTAAAACAATAACCTGCTGTGGTTTTGCTTTTTTAAAAATAAAAATAAAAATAATGCAACTGCACCTGTTATTCAGATAAAGCAGCTCATATTTGGGACCACAACATAAGAAAATAACTGCCAAAATAAGACAGAAGAGGCTCCAGCCCTGATCAATAAACCAGCTGGATTTGTTTCAGTTTGCTGTTTCATAGATTCCAGGGAAAGCGATCCTGAGCCTGGATTTACCACCAAAACCCCACCGTAGCAGGTGGAAATATCACTTTAACGTAGGGAAGATCTTTAAGGGCGTTAAGCCTCTCTTGTTATCGAGAGCCCCAAACCACCTTAGGACTTTGCTGACCCCTCAACGCTGCTAACGAAGAGCGCTGACGAGGAGCACGCTCTGCTTAACGGGAAGGCAAGGAACTCCGGCGCGGTTGTTATTATCTTATTACTATCTCTGCCAAGAGACAATGTCAATATATCATTCTCTTCTCTCAACTTGTCCCGCACGTGAATTACATGAGTTTAAGATGACTTTTGAAAACCCTAATTAATACGCCATTAAGCAAAGGAGATGTTCGCGCATTGGCAGACGTAGATTTCATTTAGCGTAAAGGTTTTTCTGTTTCTCCAGCTTGTGCGTTTCTGATATCACTAAATGGGAAGAATAAAAAATGAACGTGTCTCACATTACAGGGCTGAAAAGTCTTTTTAAGGGAAAAACCTAGAGAGTATGATGCAGAGGGAAGGAGAGAAGACGAAGGAATAAAATAAAATGAGAAAATATTTTGAGGGTAAGTGGAGAAAGTATATATTGGAGACTTTTCTTGAAAATGTTTTCACTGAAACACTTTTTATTTCACAAGGTGGAAGAAGTTTTCCTCGTTTTGATTCATGGTTTTAAAAAAAAAAAAAAGAGGAGGAGGCCAGGGTTTTTTTGACAATTAGCATGTGAACAGAGCTGAAAATATAGAACCTAACATTGTTTGCTCATGTAGGGAAACAGTACAGCTGAGGTCAAGTACAGCTTTACCATTGCTCCAAAAGGAACATGATAATTAATATGTAATTCAACAAAAGGGTTTTTTTAAAGTTGTATCTAACAGTCATAAACTGTTGTGTGTCTTAATGACTACAGTAATTTCTTAGAGAAGGATATTTCTTTCTCTTCTTAAAAATTCTATTTTTTACCCCTGCATTTGTCTTGTATTTGTTCCATTTAAATCACAACGTCAGGTTAAATTGTTTAAAATTATTTGGCACATCAGCCAAATTCTTTAGCGCATTTTTAATTTTCAGTGTATCGTTCCGTGACAAAACCAAAAATGCCAGATATCTTCCCTGTCTAATGTGTACAGTTTTTTCATTTTAATAATTCTGAGTGATCACAGTCTACTTATTGAACTTAACACTACTGTCAGGTTTTTTTTCATTGTAAGAATGACCAAACAACTAACTGAAACTGCAACAGCTCATTCATTTTATTTCTGCATGCACACATGTATAATTATTGACCATTATTGGCTTCAATTTGTAACTTGCCAGTTAAGATTAACAGTTATAACACATTGTTGTGCAAGTCTCTAACTGTATTCGTGCGCTTTCTTTCATTTAAGGAAATTCGTCACTTGAAATGTATGTAGTTAAATTTTCCTAAATAAAAAGATGAGGCTAGCAAATGTAATTGGTTGCATAAAAGTTTGGGGGTTTTTTTAACCTTAAGGTAGTGGCTCCTGATTGTTGAAATATATGAAACTGCTGTTGGTGTATGTCTCTGAAGAAGTAAGCAGTTTTTACAAACCAAACTCGGCTCTGTCCCTGCAACAGCTCTGCTGCTGCTGAAAATAAAATTGGGGAAAAGATACCACAACCTCCGTCAGACACGCTTTTTTTTCCTTCAGGTTTAACAAATAAGGATTATATCAAACAGATCTCGTTAATCAATAGAGTAGGTATGGCACGGATAATATGCAAGGAGCAGATCCACTGAACAGGCAGAGTGTTTCTACAGTCATACTTCACGCTGTAAAATAGCTTGGTCAAATTCAGTCCCGCCGTGAGAACTCCCTAAGTGTCAGTGGAGTTTTGCTTTCTTCCACTAAAACAAACTACGAGACTCCTCATTGTCTTTGAAGAGATGCAAAACATATTAAAAAGCAACATTTCAAGCCTATGTTAAAAAGATATGATTTGCCATAGAATTTGAGGGAGTCTCTTAAACCCGTATGTTTGAATAAATCAAATTATCTTTTAAATTAATTAAGCCCTATTATAGCATTTAATAAAAAGATCTCTGTCTTCTGAATGTGGAAGTTGTGATTTCTGAATTTTGAATTTTCAAATAATATTCGTTGGATCTTTCAACACAGCATTTGTTCATGGCATTATTATATCTGTATTTTCATTCACTCAGTACATTCATATCTATAATTCTTCCTATACTTTCCTGTTTTCAGATAAATTATGAGATTAAAAAAAAGTGAGTTTATTTGGTTCTGAAAAACCAACAAGATCCAGATTCCATTTTTTTTTTCATATTTACCCTGCTAATAAACACCATATGTAAAGGGCGTGAAAGCGGCTTGTAGTATCCGAAAGCTCGCGGAACGTGACATTTGTTTTGCTGTAGTGCAATATTTTACGTTCCACGCTACAATTTGGCACAGCTCTTGAACACAAATACTATATTCAGTTAAGATGAATCTCTGTTCACGAAGGAATCTGGACGAGCTTCAGAGCAGCTGACCGCAGGCTGTACTGCAAAAATCTAACGGAGCTACAACAGTGAGGAGCACAACGGGAGAAGGGTTTGTGACAGAAAGGTGATAGCATTTGCCTAAATGTAGTTAAAACCACCTCTTTATTTGCTTCCGCTGCGTACACATCTCTGCGCAAGTAGGGTGCGTGTCTAAAATAAGTGTCCCAAACGGTGGTCAAACTCATTAATCAGAGGTGCTGACACAGAACCGTTTTTCCTCCTTTCCCCGCGCTCTCCTACTGGAACGCTAGCTGGCCAGACAGGTCTTGTCCGAGCCTCCGTCTCCGGCAGACATCGAATTCCCTTTGCTACCGAAGAACTGCGAAGAAAAGGAGACGTGGGGAATGGCGAGTTGGGCGTCGTCGGTGCAGTGACAGCATCTAGTCCAGTACCTCACTTCCAAACCTCACTTCCAAACCTCCCAGTGGTTTCCCTGCCACTTTGAGGAGGAGGAAAGAAGAGGAGGCAGGGCATTGTCGCAGAATTAGGCAAAAAGTTGTCTACTCGGCGCTTACTGAGGGCTGTGGGCTAGTCAGGAGTACCTTCCAAGGAGTAGAGCGCTCCTCAGTCAGGCGAACTGATGGATACAGAAAACTTGTTGTTAGTAACATCTAGTGAAAATAGTAACATCTAGTGAAAATCACCATTAGAATAATGAAAAAAAAAATTTAGTTCAATGCCTGAAGCCATCTAAAATGGGAGTTAAGCAATTCAGATGAATTTCCTCTTACGAAAGGCCCTATCATCCTTCTCTTCTAGAACCAGCGTATTCAACCCGGCTTGCAACAGGCGTAAATTCTCACAACTCCTGACCTGACAAAGGATACCCAGCTACGTGCACACTGACGTCACCAAGACCCATTGGTCTCCCTGACACAAAGCTACTGAGAAATCTAAAATTTTTGGCCAAATATTCTACTGCAGACTAGGGCAAGCTGGATGCTTATGGCATCACTGCCGTTTTTTATCGGTGTATACGTGCATCCACACATCTGTTTATTTCAGTATAGTATTTTAAGCGCAGTCTCACAGCGAAGGGTAGAGTCACTGTGGTCTTCAATATACACGTATGGACAACCATCCGCTTGAATTTACGGAGCAACTTTCCTCGCTCACAAGAGAATGCTTTTTAAGAGTCTGCACGCAGCGAGCCCAGCTGCCCAGGTGATGCTGAAAAGAATGAAATGACAGTATGTTGCTGTGGTAGATAAAGGTGGTTGAACTAAAGCTACGTTAAAAGGAGAAGAAATAAATACCTGAAGTTTGTTCCTACCTCGACCAATGTCTTAAAATCATTTAAGGTGAGAATACAGTTGTACGTATATCCTTTTCATCTACATCCTTCTCACAGTTCCTCACCTCGGAAGAAGGGACGGTTGCGTCCCAGGGCTTTGAAGGACCTGAGGATGGCACTGGAGAGGACAAGAAGGACCGAGCGTTTGCAGAAGTGCAAAATAAGGGCAGGGGGGGTGACAGGATGGAGACCACACAGCTCGCAGAGGCTGGAGACGGCTTCATTCTCCCTTGGGACGAGGACACCCTGGGTCCGCCCAGCTCCAGACGCGTCCCTAAGCAGGGCTTGGCAAAGGACGTCTCAGATGTGTAACAGCCATTGCCTGTAGAGCGGCAGGCAGTAAGTGGAAGTATAACGATTATTACTGCACGTCGTCCGTGAAGAGATGTTCCTCAAGTCATCTCAGTCCACTGTGCAGCCCAAATATCCGGGCCTCTGGTTGGACAGCGGGGTTTTGTTTGGCCAACAAAGTTACCGAATGCTTCCAAAAACATTAGCGTCGGCTCCTCCGAGGCATGACTTTGGTCCTGGTGCCACGGTGGGGCTTTACTCATTGACTCATTTCAGGGTCAAAGGCCACCAACAGAGCAGGGGGCTCAAAAGAAGACCTGAAGGACAATTTAGCATTAGTCCTGCAGATTCAGGGGACAGCCAGAGGTGTAAAATTCTTAAATACAAATATCAAGAGTTTATAGGTATTATTCTGAAGAATATCTATAATAATATCTACAGGTGTTATTGTAACACTCAGAAGGTCCCGCTGTGCCTTGGTCTTCAGCTGTTGCTCTCACATGAACACATAAAGTCTCAAATCCCCAGGTTTTTCACCACTCATAATTTTCTCTTCATTGCACAATAATTCCCTCTTCCATACTAATTCTCTCCCTCCCTTAGTCTATTATCATCATATCCCCACATCCCTACAGTACATACGTTGTCCCAGTCCTTCCACCTACCGTTTTCATCCCTTTCCACTCCTTCATTGTTCGTCTTCACTCTCTAATTTTAAAATTCAGGAGACGGGGAGCTGTATGAAGCATTTGCGTCCGCTAACCCCGGTACAGGAATCCCTGAAAGATAAACCCACGTCTCTATAACTGCGTGTATTTTAGTAACTGTCCTTAGGCACCTGTGAGGGTATATTACATAACTTTAGGCATTCTTGCACCAGGATTCATTCCTATGCAACAGTAGAAAAACTGTCCCACGGAGTGTGGAGAGGGGATTTTGGGGAAGGGTACAGCAGCCACTTTGCTTCCTCTCTCCTGGCACGTTCCTTTATTTATAAATCGTACTCAATAAAGCGCCGGGAGGCTTGAAGCCATGCTCTTAGTCATTCTGAACGTTCGCAAAGCAGAAAGAAAAGTACAAGCTTTTTGCATGGATGCAAAGGGGACAGAAGGCAAGAATTACATCTACTGGTACCTAGAAAGGCTAAAATGTGTACGGATTTATTGGGCGTTTGTAAAAACAGTATCAGAGCACAGCTTCATCCTGGGGAGAGCCCGTCTCATCGCTCTCAACTTTTTCCTCCCTCTTTTTCCAGAGGCTCTTCTTTAGCATCGTTTTCTTACTTTCCAAGTCCCTTCTTTTTAAAGACCACTCTTACACCTGTACTTCCCCCCCTCCATGTTTTTCATACCTGATTTGCTCAGAAGTAAATCCTGTAGCTTCCCCCGTTTTCCAGCTGTCCAGTGCTTTTGATGCTACCTCCCTCTAGACTGCGTATTTAAGAGAGCGCAGGGAAGGTGCTTGGGAACCGAGGAAAGGAAAGGAAGTGATCGGCTGGAAACAGTAAGCAGTGAGAGAGATTCAACAGCCAAGGAAGTAGAACTGTGAGAGGGAGGACCGAAGAGTTGAAGATGAAGCAGCTTATCTTCAGCCCTTCTTTTCCCAGCCACGCATTCCGCTTCCTATAGCCGAGTCTGGATCACGCTAACACCAACACCCCTCCAAATTGTTTCAGAGTAGCCCAGCATCCTAAACGAGAAGGACCGTTTCCAGTTTCTTATTGGCGTTCTCAAGGAACCTACGGCACACCTTGCAGCAAACCCTGGCTCCGTAAAAATCACAGGAGTAGACGCTTTGGGCCAGCTGTCCAGAGAGGACAGAGGTAAGGGAAGCACCGCTGCACATGGAACACGCTCCCGTTACAGACGTTCCTTCTTTCCGTGCTGCTTCAGCTGTTAAATTTTCATCTCTCCGCAGATGCTGAAAAACACCCAAAAATTAGAGCCTTCCGTACCTCAAATGAAACTAACATATAAAGGGGAACATTTTTTACAAGTGCAACGAGTAGGTAGAGTCTGTGCAAACACTGATCTCCAGATAGGATAACATCATAAACACTGGGAAATAAAATTAATGGTTGAATGGTAGCAGTACTGAACTCCCAAGAATAATAACCAGATATAGACGTTTAACTGCCTGTGACTGAGGACTCCTGTATCTTGTTATAAGTCACCTCCCTACAGAGTACGTGCCTCCTTCTAAATATAAATATTTGAAATTATGATTCATGTGTACTTGAGTATGATAAAATGTGCAGGAATTCAAGGCTTGATTCTAAAAAAAATGGTATGACTGGAAAGTGTATTTTAATCCTAAAAACAGAGAAGGCTCTTTACACCATTTTTGTTTCCTGTTTTGTCAATTTTATTTAGTGTTCTTGAAACTGGAGCTGGAATATAGTAAGAATTAGCTCTGAAAAAATCAGTAATTCCAAAATGTTTTACTGTAGACAAGTTCTTTTTGGAGTAATTTTAACTGGCTCCTGTGCATTAGCAGCGGTAGGGAAATATAAAAAAGGTATTTCGGGGATTTTTCATCCTGTTTTCTTCTTTGGCTGAAATCTACTACATCTGTCACCTCTGCTACAAATCAACAGTTTGTGCAGTTTTGCAATAATAATACTGATTTAAAAAAAGGAGATTTTTTTTAAAATTAGGAGTAAAGAACCAAACCAGAGCACCTTCTGTTGGTCTGTCACTACTCAGCTATTTTTTTAGAGACAAATGACCCTAAAATCACCCAAAAGAATGTTGCAAACTCTTTTGTTTGGTTGGGTTCTTTTAATAACCCTCACTCTTTTTAGTTTAGGAACTGAAAACGGACAAGGAGCTGGCGTCACCACTGTACGTCTCATTAGATAATGACATTTGGTTAACAAAGTTACAAAAGTTTTAGCTTTACTTCAGATGATAATATTGTGGGGTGGTTTTTTTTTTCTTTTCTTTTTAGGGGCAGCTTGCTGAATTAGCCATTTCCTAAGACTTCTTAGTAGTGTGTATTATTTAACATATACGTTAGCTGTGATCTTGAGTCGTGTATAAAGGATGCCGATTTATTCCATATTCTTTGTATCGGTTAAAACAGAGAAAACTGGCCTAAGTTAAAAAGTGTCAGCCTTGGCTCAGAAAGAGCTCACTTCTGGTGATTATTATGCCAGAGTCTTCATCTGTTACACGGGAATGGTAATTGCCACGTCACACTGTGTTGTGAAGGTAAACATTATGATAAATGTGATGTGCTCAGCTACTGTAGTAAAGGAAAATAAGATGGGCAGCACTCCATAAAGGACAAATAGATGAGTTGGTGCACGTTAAAGGAGAGTGACCTTAGGGCCTTCATTCCTGAGTCCTTTCTGCAAGCTGTGGAACCGTATTTACTGGTTTAGCACTTTTCCACTTCAAGGGAAGTCACAGTTGTGTCGGTTTGCCTTTTTGGAAAGCCGTTCGCATTTAGTGGATTCCGCCACTCCAAAGCTACGTTCAAAGGAAGTCATCTGTAGGAGAATCCACTGGATTTCTGTGAAACACAGAACACGGTGACGCGCGGGCTCGCGGGCAACACCCGGGGGCTTTATGAAGACCGTTCCACTGGTTTCAGTGGGAGCCAGATGGGATCCTACGGGCATAACCGTTACGGATCAGTGAAACAACGCATTTCTTCATCAACGGCATGTTTTTTCTAAGTGTGGTGAGAGGAACACAGACATCTAGGTCCTGAATCCAGTATTTCCTCCCATTGCAAACGAATAAAGTCACTGGAAAAAACAATAAAAACCTAAAAAAATCAGTCTCTGGCATAGGCTTTTGCTGGCCTTTTTCAGCCGATGGACAGTTTGGTATAACGCGACGTTATTTTTCCCCATCAGATCATTTACTCTAGGTTCTGAGGAGATGAGACACTCGCCCAGCTTTGCAAAAGCAATTTAGAATCTTTGGATACAGGAGAAGGATTGAAGTCTTACCTGTTCCATCAGCAGGACTATTGCCACCAACTTTGGTAAGGCCTGGAGTTCGTCCAAAGTAGTAAAAACAAAACTATGCTTATAGTTGCATCTCATTGATTACTTTTTGTTGGCCTTTTTGCCGGAAGGTACAGGAGAAGGGGGGGCGGGGAGAAAAGAGGGGCTGCAGACCCTGTTAGTGCAGTCAGGGTCCTGCCACCCTGTCCCAATTCCCCTTC
>JANZLP010000008.1:9015061-9027668 GCA_026930925.1 Chelictinia riocourii | reverse complement strand
GGCCCAAGGAAGTTCATTAACATTCAACAGTCACCTCCTCCAAGCTCAGGAACGATGCGTCACAACAAAGAGGAAGTCAGGCAAAACCATCAGGAGGCCTGCATGGATGAGCAAGGAGATCTCTGACAAACGCAAACACAAAATGGAAGCCTACAGAGGGTGGAAGCAAGGACACATAACCTGGAAGGAATACAGAGAAATCGTCCAAGCAGCCAGGGCTCAGGTTAGGAAAGCTAAAGCCATGATAGAATTAAATCTGGCCAGGGATGTCAAGGGCAATAAGAAAACCTTCTGTAGGTATGTCAGTGATAAAAGGAAGACTGGGGAAAATGTGGGCCCTCTCTGGAAGGAAACAGAAGACGTGGTTAGCCAGAACGTGGAGAAGGCTGAGGTACTGGGAGAATGAAGAACTGCCAACTGGGGGAGAAGATCGGGCTTGAAACTATCTAAGGAACCTGATAAGATGTATTCATGGGTCCTGAGGGAACTGGTGGATGAAGTGGCTAAGCCACTGTCGATCATACTTGTGAAGTCATGGCAGTCAGGCGACATTCCCACTGACTGGAAAAGGGGAAACTTAATCGCCATTTTTAAAAAGGGGAAAAAAGGAAGACCTGGGGAACTACAGGCCACTCAATCCCACTTTTGTGCTCAGCAAGATCATGGAGCAGATCCTCCTGGGAACTATGCTAAAGCACATGGGAAATAAGGAGGTGATTGGTGACAGCCAACATGGCTTCACTAAGAGCAAATCACAAGTTGTGGCTGCCCCATCCCTGGCAGTGCCCAAGGCCAGGCTGGATGGGGCTTGGAGCAACCTGCTCTGGTGGGAGGTGTCCCTGCCCAGGGCACAGAGGTTGGAACAAGATGGTCTTTAAGGTCCCTTCCAACCAAAACCATTCCATGATTCCATGATTCTATGATGCCAGTAAGACCTATGCTACTGAGGGATCAAACTAAAACTGCATATTTCCCTCTAATAATTGTCTCCCCTGACCAGAATAAAAAAAGTTACCTCTTATACTGGTTTTGCCTGGGATACAGTTAATTTTCTTCCTAGTAGCTTGTACAGGGCTGTTTTGGATTTGTGACCAAAACAATATTGATAGCACACCCATGTTTTAGCTGTTGCTGAGCAGCACTCGCACAGCGTCGAGGCATTTTCTGTTTCTCACCCTGCCCCACCAGCAAGTAGGCTGGAGATGCTCAACGGCTTGGAAGTCAATACGGCTCAGAGAGCTGACCCGAGGGATATTCCATACCATATGTGCTCAGTGATAAAATCTGCCGGCAGGTGAGGGAGGAGGAAGCGGGGATGTTCGTAGTTATGGAATTTGTCTTCCCAAGCCCCCATTGGGCGTGATGGGGCTCAGCTGTCCTGGAGATGGCTGAACTCCTGCTTGTCCATGGGGAGTGGGGAATGGATTCCTTGGTTTGCTTTGCTTGCGTGTGCAGCTTTTGCTTTCCCTATTAAACTGTCTTTATCCCAAGCCATGAGTTTTGGCACTTTTACCCTTTCCATTCTCTCCCTGGTCCCGCCGGGGGGTGTGAGCAGGTGGCTGTGTGAAGTTGTGTCTGCTGGCCAGGGTTAGACCACACCACCTGTACAAAATTCTAGCTATTTACTGCCTTGGGGAATATAATAATCTTCACTTATCTTCCACAGTTAGCTACAATGTTTATATGGATAATTTGAAAGCTCAAAGATTGATAGGAATGAATGCGTGGTTTGTAATTTTGATCTGGGTTGCAATTAAAGAGAATTTTTCAATGGAAGTATGTGCTTAGTGCAATTCTCTCAGTTGAAGATAAAATTATACTTACCCCTGTGTATGTATACAGTGCTTAAAATAAAAATACTTGAAGGATACTAAGGCATGCTCGCCATCACCTCTTCACAGGACCCAAAAAAGCCCAGTGTATAGTTTAGCTTCCAAACAGAAGATACCCATATGTTTTTAAACTCTCCCATAGCAGAAAAATGATCAGAGAAAAATCACATTCAGATGACATCATTAGAAATGAGAATGGGTAAAAATGGATATGAGGAAATACTAAGGCCACCCAATATTTTATTTCAGTGAAATGACTGTTCCTGCCAGTGAGTTTCCTATTCAAACCCAAACCCAACCAAATCCCTCAAATGCAGTGTGGTATGTACTTGACTAACCTACATAATTAAAGAAATGCAGTCTTGAATAATACATTTTTGATTTTTTTTAATCTTTTTTTGAGCAGATCTAGAGAGATTTCCAAATTTTCACTCGCACAAGTATTATCATTCATTGCCTATAAAAATAAAAGCTGATATTTCCTTGGTGAATAATTGAAATAAAATGCCTATGAAGGAAAATGCAGAAACAGAAGAGGTTAAATTAAGTAAGTGGTGGATTTTTAAAAACAAATCAGTGTACGTATTTTCCTTTAGTGAAATTTATAAACCACAACTGAATTTTAGGAGCTTGACACGTTATCACTTCCCGAGTCTCAGCAGGTATTTGTCAGTGTACTCTCCAAGCCCTTCCCAATTACAAGATACTACAACTTTTTTTGAACCTAGACTAGCTTCAGAAACATCCTTCCTCTGGCACATCATCTTTTATAAATCAAGAAGAAACCTTCCAGGTGTACATGCTACCAATAAGGAATGGTTCCAAAGACCAGAAATTCTGGCTTTTCAGGAGGAATCTTTGCTTTTTCTAGTCAATGCAATAACTTTTCTCTGCCCCACCCCATAAGAAAGTGTCTTCAGAAGTTAATCAACCAGCATTATCAGGTCTCTTAGCCTTTCCTTTTTTATTTCTTTTATTTGTTTGGGCTTTTCAGTCCATGTATTTCACATAGGATGTGCAACACAGCACTGGTGCAGTGAGGCAACGTACCCCAATGTTGTGAACAACTTTCTAGGCAGAGCAGAGGCTGTTGCTGTGGACTTTGTGGCGCTCGCCATCTCATCTGTAATTCCAGTATCCGTGACTGTAGTCGTCTTGGTCCTTCACAGGCTGTTGTGCATGTGTACAGGAACACTTTCAAAATAAAAATGAAATAAATGTACTGCTTTCTCTGTCACCCCTTTGTTTTCCTTCAAGAACAGTAAATCTGTGCAAATCTTGTACTCCCACGGTATTGAATCGTATTTTCTATTTTAAACTTCTGTGAATCACCTAATGCTTCAAAATCTTTCATCCTTTATATTATCTTACTCTGCCTTATCCTTAATAAATTACTCTGTTTTCCAGACTTTTCCTTATCTACCTTCCTTGTTGATAACCTCCTTTCCTATGTCCCAGCTTATTCTTAACAAAATAGCCCTTATTCTTAAATCCAGTTGAAATATTTCTCCTGAACCTAAGTCCCCGTACCTTTGTTTCACGGTGACTGGCACGCTTTTGGCATTCTGCCATTTTCGTTTTCCTAAAGCATGGCTAGTTAGAGAATCCTAGGAAGGAAGGAAGCGTTTACGGATTAAGCAGAAGTAACAGCTAAAGGAATGGAACCACTGCTAAGAAACACCCTATATTTCAAATTTCCTTGGTTAATAAACTAAATTATAACACTCTAGAAGAAACATATAGTGAACTTCAGTAGCAGGATTTTATTTCTGTAATTTTTGGAAAGTGAAGATACAGCATTTTTGTACCTGCTTGTGGTGCTAAATAGTTAAAACCCACAAAGATGATGCTTTCGCAAGAGCCTCCAGAAAATGTATTTGGTAACAAAGGGGGTTTAAAAGATTTTTTTTCCCCTATACCAGCACTTTGGATTAATATCTTGAATATTTAGCAGATGTGAGATTAAATACGTTTGCATGACAGTAAAAGCCTCTTGCCCATCACCAAGCCCAAAGAGTATTAGACAGATAGATCAGTTTGAGAGGCAGCGATCTCCTAAATATAAGTAATTGCATAGGTGAAAATCAAGTTTATCTTATTTTTGTACATTCTTATATAGCTTTATCCCTACAGAAATTTTATTATCTATCCGTATGACAGAGAAAGGTCTTCAAATAAATGATGTTATTCAAGTCCTGAATTATAGCCCAGACTATGCAGTGTCACTAACATATTTTTCTAAAAGGGTCAAACTCCAGAGAAAAAAAGCCTATGTTGACGACCATATCAAGAAGTATGAAAACTTATTTTTAGAATGAAACAATTACTTGAGCCTGGGTAAGCTGAAAGGATTTATGAAAGCCATATGGATATGAAACAACTCACATTATTTGAAAAGAAACATCATTACTTTTCAAAATTGTAATCAGACATAATAGTCCCATTATACTTTATAACTTGAAGAGCATTACATACTCAATCTTTCTTTCTCTTTCTTTTTTTTTTTTTAATTGAGCATAAGAATTCCATCAGAAGAAAGCTGGAAATCAAATAATGATTAAATAAATTATTTTAAATTATAAAATGCATAAATTAGTACATAAAAATCTATAAATAAATGTAAATTTAGTTAGGTAAGTATTTTGTATTTAGATATCAGAAACACAAAATCATAAATGGGGAAATTTTCATGTTTTCATTTATAGGTTTTTATCTTCTGTTTTTAGGTGCTATGAATTACCTTACAGAAATGTGATGTGACAAACAATACTCTTGTTTTTGTGCAAGACTATAAATTCTGTTTCATTCTTAAACCTAAAGACACAGCTCAAGAAAAATTTTTAGTAGGCTTTTTGGAGAAAGGGCCGTATTTTGTTTGCATTTGTTTCTGTTTTGCCTGGAGTATAGCATAATGTCTTTTAGCTACATGTGCTAGTGCAAAAGGAAAGGCTGTGTAACAGCAGACTTAGAAAAATATGACAAACCGAAGTCAGTGACAGAATTATATATTTTCACTTGCAAAGTTTGGTATAAATAGATTGCTTGTCATTTGGAGTCATGCTGATCGGTAGACTTACGGACCCTGATATAACCTGCATTTTGCAAACGTTAAAAACCCCTTAATTCTGACTTTTCTGAGGTTGCTATGAAACCATATAATTTAAATATGAATAAGATGGAGCATTTGCCATAGAGTGTTTTGGAGTCTGAAAGGGCAGATCTTGACCTAATATGCTACATTTAATATCTAAGAGTGTTCCGCTTGTAAAATTCTTTTCTTTTTATCCTTTAAAAGTGTAAATGGATAGGCTATTCAATCACTGGTACGCTAATTGTCTTAGTTTCTGTTATAGAGAGTTTTCTATTTGCTGCTTAATATCTGTCAAGATTCTTCTAAAATCCTTGTCTTTGAACAAACTGGTTACAATTTTTTTTAAATTTTACCAAGCTCTTAAAGCACCATTAACTTGCAAAGAAACCAAAATAATGTAAATATATTTCAAAATCTACTTTTCATGGAGAAGAAATATTTCTGAATACAATAAAAATAAATCCTTCCTAGAACAGAATTTTCTGGCTGTCAAATAGCTTAGTATTTGCCACTGTCTTGCATTAGTCTTACTGATGGCTTTTCCATTTTATAGTTGCTGTCACTTCTGTCAATAATGAGTGGGGTGCCTAAAATTTGAAATACGAAAAAAATGGGTTTACTGCCTAGAGACTCACGTAGACTTGTCCAGACAGTGTGTTCAAAGAAAGCAGTGTTATATATTGTCATTGCGTCGGACCCTGAGCCTTCCTGCCTTCCTCCTATTTTCTCGCCATCCCATGGGAAGGGGGAGCGAGGGAGAGTCTTGGAGGGTGTTTGGCTGTTGGCTGAGGTCAACCCACCACAAATACATTGACGGATGTTTATACCTACACACAGTAGTTATAAATACTACTTATTTAATCTCTAAAATCCAATCCAATGACATTTCTAATCCATTTTTTAACCTACTACTCAGCTGTAAGGCCCTTTGTCGGAAGAAGAATTCCGACCTACTTTGCATGAGCTCGGCATGTGCTTATTGCGTTGATATTTTTGTATTCCTAATGAAGCAGAGGTTATTAAAGAGTGGCTTAAGATCCTACCTAATGTTATGCTATGTCTTTGGCTACAGGGAAAAGATAATTTGCTTGCAGATTTGATTTGGCTTACAAAGGAAATAAGAGCACGTGTTATGTCACTCCTGACACCTGAGTAGCCGCAGGAGATAACACTTTAAGATACTATGCCCTTATGAATGCCTACAATACGGAGAAAGACCTTTTCCCTGTGTTGTAGAAATAACATCCAAAGTTGCAATGCATCACACTATCAACAGCCCACAGGATTTATATTCAGGGATAAATTTGATTTTTTTAATTTACCGACCTTTTTGTTAATCCTTTTTCCAAAGTTCAAGTGTGAAAGGTGTGCACACTGTTTTTATTATTCTTTTCATGTTCAAACAATGAATATAAGTGATATAACGTGGGATTTGTCTAAATTTAAAAGTTATTTCTTAAATCTAGAGTAATCGATATTCACTTTATGGACTATCAAGGAAATTGGATAACTCCAAGTAAAGTTTTCTTGATCAAAACTTATGTAATTAAGAAAACCAGGATGAATTTCTCTCCATATGTAGCTATTTTTCTATGATGACAAGAGAGAGATTCCGAGACCACTCAGAAAACTAGAAGAGATCTAACTATATTCACATGAAAATCCAGCCTCAAGAATATATCTGATTTTCAAAAAATAACTTAGGCACTTTAACCAAATTTCTCTTTATTCTTAAACTTAGGCACTTTAACCAAATTTCTCTTTATTCTTAAATGCTCAAGTTTTTGGTTTTCTTCATGGAAATTAGGAATCTTACAGGCTACATCTTCAGAGATCATTATGTGCCTGATCGTTATTTACTCTTCAGGAAAGGAATCTAATTTATTTCTGAAAACTTTTTGCGAATTAACAGGTACTGTACAGCAAAATAATAGAGAGCACAGGAAATAATATAATTTAATTTCTGATGAACCAAAGGCTTCTAATAAAAGTTTAACTTGTGCAAAGGCTGAGTTTGACTGATAAACACAAATTACAGATATTTAACATAGAAATTCATTTTTAGAAAAGACTTGGGAGATTCGAGCCTCTAAATGTACGATGAAGTTAGCAGTACATATGGTACATATGACTGTTTTGGGATTTTTTTTTGTCAAAGGAGTTGACGTTGGTGAAAACTACTTGATTTAAATGCACTGTCTACCGGGGCAGTGGAGACAGTACAGCTAATAACAACCTACGCATTTTGGCCAAAGACAATTCTTGGTTTTTAAAAATAATGACTCCAATACCTTGCATGCAATGCATTACATAGCTATCTATGCACAGGGCTTTTTTTTTTTTTAGAAAATATTCATATTTATTTTACTGAATTATGACAGTGGGCATGCTTGCCAAGTTTTCATTACCAACATCTGAGAAGTCCTTTGAGAACTCACTGTTTATGTAAATTTTCTTAGCAACACTGGAGAGCTGAATCTCTAGTACATTCATGAGGAAAATTCTAAGAATGTAAGTAAACAGGGAGAAAATTATTAGTATCTCGAGATTGTTTCATGTAGTATCATAATCACTGCATCTCATTTTCTTCTTACTTTTAGTATAATTTTTCACGACTAGTTTCACAGTCTAAAGCTGGATGTGTTCTCTCTGTTTCAGTAAGTACGACGGTTACAAGGACCCAATCAGTCAAATTTGGTCTGTTCCATTTCTTATTCTGGACAATGCCAGTCCATGCTCAGGACTCAAAGTGATCGCATCATTGACTGAAAAAGAGATTTCTAACTTAAACAGGAAACAGACTCTTTGCTTCTTTGCAAGGATAAGCTGGGCATTAATATTACAAATGTAGAAAAATGTTTTCAACCACTGAGGGGCTCCTACAGCCTTGACCTGTCCATTACCTGCGGACTATTTACTATCTAAAACAGTTCCTCAAAGAAAACACGTCTTGTACTTAAGAGTTAGGATGCCCAATGGAAACAGTAAAAAGAAACATGTCTTCTTTAGTAACATGAATTAACTGAATTATGAAAGGAATAATCTTTTAAAATGTGTTTATTTGTCCATAGGATTTAATTTGCTTTTGTGTATTTTTTAACTTGGATTTGTTGAATGCAAAGCTTGGCCTGTAGTGAAATTGTTTCTCTAGTTACATAGACATGAGTAACTTCTACTGTCTCGACAAATTTTTGTATTAAGTTTTGCAACGCAGCAATATATTATTTTTCTATTTAAAAATTTCTTTCCTATTCAGATCTCTATCTAAATGCAAAATCTCAGACCATAATTTCATACTGTGACATTAGGAGACAAAGAACATTTATAGGTGTCGTTTACACTGCAGTCAGATTTCCTTACCTGTTGCTCTGTAACCAGCAATTGGACTCTGTGTTTAGAGTCAGAGTGGGGTTTTTTGGGACAGAAACTTAATTTTTATTGTAGTTTCAAATGTTTGCTACGATGTCTTTTTCTGGATGGATGCAACTTGCTCTTTCATAAACCACTGCTCTGAGGATATTGCTCTGAGTGTAAGCCTTGGCACCTTCCTCCAGTGTTCCGATTCACCTCCTTGGGGCTGGTCCCAGAATTCCTCAATGATCCTATCAAACGATTAAAGGCGTGAAGCTCCTCATCCCTTCTGAGGAATTCTACAGCATTCCCAGGGGCCAGAACAACTTCTGTGACCCGTAGCCCCCAGGAGGCTGAGTAGGTTTTGTGTGATGAATGTGAGGAGAGTGGAGATGAAGGCTTCTCTCGGTTTCTTGGGAAGTGAAGAACTCTCACTTTTAACGAGCCAACAATTAACCTGGGAACCTTGTTCCTTTGTCCTGAGTATTTTCTAGTCACCTGTAAGAAAAAAGCATATCAACTTCAATATATATGTATTTTTTTCCTTTGGAACTTCAGTGTTTCTTCAGGAAAATTTGATTGGCTTTGTTGATGTGATGCCACCTGTATTGCTACTCTCAAAGCTTTTAATAGCTCACCAAATTTCTGTATATTCCTGTAAGGAGAAGTTTGATAACATTTCATAAAGTTCTGAAAATCTGATCACATTTTAAGTGTATTTATCGCAGGGTCTGTTCAACTGAACTGAAACGCCCATACTGTCCAACAGTGTCCTAGAGTAGCTATATTTATTACTAGAAATGTTCATATTCTGCAGAAAAGTCAAGAACCTCTACGGAGCACAGGATTTTAGTTTGCCACCTGCCTAGTGCAGTGCTTTATCTTCTGCATTCTCCTATTAGGATTTGCTCTGTTCTGACGCCTCTGGTTTTGGCTGGACCCAGAGAAGGGAATATTTAATATTACGGTAGCTTAACACTTCTAGGCAATGATCTGAGGCACAATACACATTTACTGGTTGCTATAATAGTTTTTAGTTGCTCTCTTCAGGATTAGTGCTTAAGCACTGCACGACAAAGTGAACTATTTTCTTTGTATTAAGTTAGTAACACCAACATCCTCTAACTTTAATGATTATAAGTAGCTAGATAGCAACGAGATTTCTTTCCGCCCCAAATGCATTTTGTTGTAACCAGAGAAGACAGTCTAGGGTGAATTCGTAATCATTAATCCAGGATTTCTAAACTGTCTGGAGACCTCCAGCTGCTGTGGGAAAACGGAAGATTTCTTTTGCTCTAGTAGCTCTGCTACCGTAGTAGCTCTGCTGAGATGAAAAACTTGGCAATTTGCCTTATTTTTTTATTACTAAACCCATAACTCTGCTCCTTCCTTGTGGATGTGTACCCTGGACTCAGTATGCTTGCCTAGTATCACCCCAAAGCTCAATGCTTCAGAAAATGGCATCTCTTCTGTCACTTATAAATTCTGTCATTAGATTTTTTTAATGCTATTTTTCCTTCTTGCTTTTGGTGGAGTTGGTTGTGAGCTGATTCCCATACTATCAGATGCAGGTAGCAACTGCCCTGTGAAGAGACTGACCTTTGCCAACGGCCAGCACAAAGGGTGAAAATTAAATTACCTTTTCCTTTCTCAGTCTTATAAATCTAATGTTATTAGTAGCAAAGGAAATGACATCCATTTTAAAAATATGGCATTTCTCCTGGCAGTGTCCTTTTAACTTTGTATTTTACGACTTTTATTTTTTGGTCTGTATTGCTAGCGGAAAGAAAGTCTTGTGGCCTTTCTTTTGGGTGATTTTTGAACAGTCAGTTTAATGCAATAGTTCAAATGGAAACTGAGAAAGTAGCCTGAAATTAAGACTTACTCTAAGCAATGTCCCTTCTTCAACATTTGTGAGGTGCTTAAAATACTCTTTGCTCTTATACAATGAATAAATAAACTCAAAGGAGCCAGTTTGTAATTGTGAAGCCCCCAATTTCTCTGGGGACGGTGCAGTGTAAGACTAGTTGAGGACGCAGTTGTGTGTTGTGTGTTGTGTGTTGTGATACGGCATCCCAAGAGGAGTGAGTGTCCGGCGCACGCACGATATGGGACTTTGAACCTTGGCCAAAAAGAGCTTGGAGCTCATCTGAAATCCTGCGGCAGACACGGGTCTGTGGGACCTTAAATAAGAGCTACAAACTCCCTGGGTTTTCCCATCGGCCGGAGGACGGAGGTGCATCCCTCTGGAAGAAGCTCCCCAGTGCTGCTGACCCCAACAGAGAAGTTACTACGTGTTTTGTTTTGGCAAATTGTGGGTTTTTTTGCCGCAGAAAAGGTCCTTTAATAGTTGTCAGAGGGTATGGAATAGGACCAGACCCTTTATCTTCATTTCTTGCCCTTCCAGTGCAGCCAAGGCATCCACTTCTCAGCCAGTGAGTGTTCCAGGCCATATCTAACTCCTTTCAAGGTAATTATTGACTTTATTTATGCTGAGTTCTCATCTCTATAGTACAGTTACTATATGACGAAGCTCTAGCAGCTCTGTGAGGAGCAGTATGGCAAAACAATAGTATTAGTTTTGAAAAGGCATTATTCCTTCTATAAAGCATTACATCTTTATCTCTGCCTTTACTTAGTGCTATTAATCATATTTTCTGGCTAACTGAACAAAAGATACAATTGAGACTTAAAGCTGTTACGGTCAGCCTTGAAAAAATACCCTTTGAACACATGGGCATTTATTAATAGGCTAAAAATCACTGCAGAACTTTGCTGACATGAAGCTGGGGACATGTGTAGAGGACTATAAACAACTTAAAATACTTCCAAAAAATTTTAAATACCATCAGTCTGCCATGATGAACTTATTTTCGTAATAAAACCAGGACAACCATAGACAGGCATACTGAAACTTAAGGCTACATTGTAATCTTTGTCCCTTATAGTCTATTTATAGATGAGTTCCTTAGGAATTATACCTGTTATATCTGGAAGATGAAGAGTACAGTATTACTGTAGTAGCCATTGCTGGAAAATACTATATACAGTAGGCGAGTTGCTAATAGCCGTTGGGCACTGGTAATCAAAGCCTGAGGCTACGCGTGTGCAACTCAACACACTATGCAAACAGCATGTTCAGCTAGTAAGAAACTTCTCCGCCTCTGAATGTTCTGATGTGCAAGGCAGCAGGGTAAGTATACTACACTGTGCAATTCACCCTATTTGAGGAAAAACCCCAAAACAAACCACACACCGCTGTGCGGCAGTACAGGCAGGCTGTAGTCAGAGACATTGACTTAACATTGATCTGCATCTCCAAACATCCCATTCACCCAACATTCTGCTGCTCCACTGAAGGTCTACAAACCCATATAAAGCAGCAATCCCACTGTTAAGAGCATTCATCAAGTAAAGCATCATTTTATGACATCCTGAAATTACACAACAGAACAGCACCTCTTGGGAGAGTTTCATGGTTCAAGTAAGAGAGACAAAGCAATACAACAAATAAAACTGGATTCATAGCTCTTAAGTTATAAGTCCAGTTAGCAAAATGAGATCCTTTTCAGGCATTCCTTTATTGGGGATACCTTTACTTTTTATTTCCTGAAGCAAAGCTCCTTATTTCTATCAAAGTGGGGCAGTATTACCTTTCACTGCTATTTTATGTCCTTTCTGAACTCCCTTCTGATACTTTACTTCCTTTTTCTGGAAGGAAACCCAAAAAGTTCTCTGAAAAGCATTTCTGCCAAAGAAACTGCAGTCAGCTACCAAGCTCAGAACAATTTAAGTGCACTGCATAGGAAAGTCACAGACAAACAGATAGGCAAATGGATAAACCTGAGAATGCAAGTGAAAAATTACTGGGCAAGTATTTAGTGTCAGACCAATCCAATACATACTCAATGGTTCTACAGGATGAATAGAGAAAAAGCTAATTAAATTAATCTGATTTACTAGAAAATATTAAGCTTACAGATGATACGTCTGCATAATTTTAGAAAAATCATCGATTTCATGGTTTATTTTACAATAATTGAATTAGTCTACAAGTTAAGGCAAACATACTAATGCATTTGCTTTTCTTTTTAAATCATAGTTATAAAGGTTACACAAAGTTCTCCAAAATTTCTAAGAAATGTTCACAATTGAAAAAAAGATTTGAGTTTTTTGATATCAGTACATGGAAAAAAACTAAGACAGTGTATACAATGCCATTATAGTAACAATATTCAAATATCTAATTGTAATATAGACGGGAGAGCTCGTGGCGCTCGGCCTCGGCACAGGCCACGTCCAAATTCCGAACGTCCGGCTCTAGCTCCTCCCT
>JANZLP010000008.1:8535671-8547110 GCA_026930925.1 Chelictinia riocourii | reverse complement strand
TGCAGGGCTAGAATGATTATCTTCATTCTGTAAGTGTTGTTATCTATTAAATGTTACTTAATAAGTAACAAACATAGGCCAGCCTAAAACCTACCGAAACTTAAGATTTGCTTTCTTCGCTGCTTACTGCTCCAGAGCTCCCGCACGCATCCAAAAAAATAAGCTTAACAAGAAAATTTTTAGCTCTTCTTCTAGGAGCCTGTCCCAGAGACCACCGGCTCTCTCCCACAAGCTGCTTTCAGCAAACATGACCTTTTCCTTCCAGCAAAGTGAAAAAATGCTACTTTATTCTGTCTGGCCACTGCAAACCGCCCAAGACACACGGCATTTGAAGGCAGGTGCCGCGGAAGAGCCTCCCGCCGGCAACAGCCGTTCGGACCCCACCGCTACGCCCGCCGGAGCGAGTCTCCGGTGAGCAAAATCCAGGGTTATTAATAATAATACCGGGAGGGTTTGCATCCCGCCGGCCCGCTGTGGAAACCCGGCTGCCCGGGAGGAGGCTCCAGCTCCATCCCGGGGATGGAGACCCACCGGCTGCCTGCCCTGGTCTTGATTTTCAGGGCTTGGGATGATAACCGCTTTCCGACGGCCAAAATTTAAGGAGCAGCGAGGGTTGCTACTCCTAATGCAAATAGCAAATTGCTCTCCGGCTCGCCTGGCCTGCGAGGTCTGTCACCTTGCGCTTCTAATGGCCTTTTAATGGCGGCTCCAGCTGAGCAGCAGATGTAAAGGGTACCGAGCATCCCGATCCGGGTTTTTTGGTTTTTTTTTTCCTCCTGAAAGAAGCATTTCTACAGACACTCGGCTAACAATGGAGCCTCGGACCTGCTCGCTGACCTGTTGGATTTAAAATAGCAGGGCAAATCTCCTGAAATAAGTGGAAGTCTCGACTGCTTTTAACAGGTGCCCTGTAGGGCTGTTACATGGAATTAGGTACGCTTACAGAATAACGCCGTCGTGCCTGGGCGGGGGTAAAATCGTGGTTTTTACCTGGAGTTGGCCTCAAAGTCCCATTTAAGCGCCGAAAGAGCTAGAGAAGCGGCACGTTGCCAGGATAGGTATTTGCAAACCAGGTTGAAACTTTATGGGCCCCCATCTGAAAAACACATGGCGGGCACGCGTGAATGCAAACATATGCACAATAAAAAAAACTACACAGGGCTCAGTTCATATATGCCAGAAGGATCAAAGGCGAAGTCAGCCACGCTAATCCTACTGGTTGGGGAGCCCAATTAGTTCAAGCCTGATGCTTGCCTAAGCAGGAGGTAAGAGAACCTGCCCTCTAAGTCAAAAGCTAGACCCCTCTGTTGCCAGAAATAGATTTTTTATCAGCCCCCGTAGCTGTAGCTCTTGCCACGTCGATGATTTTTGGCCACGTCCCTTGCGCGTTGAGTTTCTCACATACTAGAGGCTACGGGGACACCCATCTGGCTTTGCTCTGAGTTTGTCTTGGAGGGAAGTCAAGGCATGGGATGAGGCTTTTGCACATCTGGGTATCAGACCGTAGTGTGGTCTAGTGCGAGGTTGTACGTGGATGCTGCTCTGTGGTTGTGAGAGCTACGGAGGTACGCGGAAGTTCTCCACATCTGGGAAAATGCAGCCTGTGAATGCCTCTACTACGGGTCTCATGCCATAAGTCTGCGTTTGGCTTTTGAGTTATCCCTTATGGCCTTGAAGTTTTCCTTCAAGAGCTTATAAGCAGTAATTAATACAGGAACCTAAAATGGCTTTCTTAAACAAATTTTTTTTTTTTTTTTTTTTAAGAAGGGAAGTGTAACATTAGGGAAAGGATCTTTATGGGCAGTTATCCTACCAAAAGTCCAATGGTGCTGACTGATGGTCAGGGCCAGGGAGGCTCCTCTCAGGTCGTGTGGACATTTTCCTGTAGGTTCTTTCCAGTTCGGGGCCACTTTCCCGTCTTCAGGAAACATTTCTCTTTGAGCTGCTCTTCCCTAAATTTCATTTTTCTGCTGATACCAATCAAGTAGCAAAGGTCACAATTTGGATAAAGTGTTGGTATTTATGGTTGCAGCGTTCGAATCCGGAACAACCATTTCTCTTTCCCAGTCGATGCCACATTGAGCTGTGTTTTGGGTTTGGATAGTCTTTTGTAAAGGTAGCAGTGCGTGGCTTTGGAATCCAATACACAGCTCCAGACAGAGGTAGTGAGGCCAGCAAAAACCTGACTCGGAGAACCGGGGAGAGAATATAGGATAAGATGAATTGTTGGCCAAGGGACTGTTACTGGGAAGTGAACGGAACATGAATGGGAGTACTTCTTTCTCTCATTGCTCGAGTCACTTTGCATTCATTGCGTTAGGTATTAAGACCTTTCACGCAGTTAAAGCCCTAGGAGAAGGGAAAAAGACTGGAAAAGTGCTTTCATGCAAGGATTTGGATGAATCGGTTGCAAAGAAGGAGGGAGGGAGCAGAGATGCTCCATTTCTTTTTTGTTTTCTTTCTTTTTTTAATGCCCCACTTGGTCTTGGTCGTCCATGCAGTCTGTAGATGTCTTCTTTTTTTCACCATCTAAGTGGTTAAACATCTCACCTCAAACAGATTGTGGCAACCTGACTGATCATGCTCCAAAGTGGGAAAAAGTTCTAATCAAGATGTATTGGCATTTCTATTGTTGAATGGTTCCTTCAGACCTTGTTGCTCTGCTAAGTGGGCAGCTCTCAATAATTCAAGCTCAGTATCTAATATGGAAGCGTCTCGTTGCAGAGAGAAGAGCACAGCTTTTGCACGGTTCTGTCTCTCCTCCTAATTTTACAAAACTCTCCTCCATAACCGGAGAGAGAGCATGCTATGAGTTTCTGGCTTACTCTTCCTTTAAACCTAAAAAAACTTGTAAAAAGCTTGGGTCCAGCCTATGGAAGTACGTTTTCATTTACGTCTCACCCCACTGCACGGGAATTGGCGGTTGGCAAAGTTGTGTGGTCCTTGTCCCTCCTCTGCCGGCTTCCCTTGGGTCAAGTCCAGTCGTCTGACACGCTGACCTGGGCTAGCAAGCGGATCTGGTAGCTAACCCACCGAAAAAAGACCGTGAAGTTACTCAAGAGGTAGGTGGGAACGCCTGAAGTCATGAGGAGAGAGCGGGGCTCACCCTTTGATGATGGCTTTTGGGTAGATACCTTACAATTCCCATGAAACTCCCAGAGGAAGACTGTCCATCTTTTCCCACGTGGCAGCAAAACGCAGTGCGGAATAGTCTAGTACTCTTAACGTATAGTTAAGAAGAACCCACCGGCAGCTGAGCGTCCTTAGTTATTATCCCCACTTTTGCGCTCGCCTTTCCAACGGCATCACCAAAATTTGACAAGTTGTCCTAGCAAAGTCGTCTGTTCTCCGAAACCGAAGGAGCTGAACATCCGCCTGGGATGAGGGATCGTACTGAGAGTGCTTCGCCGCTCTTGGGAAACGCTCCGCTTGTTACCACGTCGATGTGTGATAGTTGATGTGGTCAGTTTAGTGGGTGTCTGCCGATTTTATGGCACGTGGAAATTTGGGGTTTATGAGGCAAACGGATCGGATTATTAGACCACAGGTTTATATACTGCTCTTTAGTGTTGTTTTCGTGTTTTAAATCTTTTCTACACCTGAGGGTACCTATTCCCAGCTACGCGCAGCTTTGACGTATAAAAGAAAATTGTGCTCGTAGTCGTGGCGAAATACAAATTGTTAAAAGCAGTGGCGGGACGCTTCTTTGCGTGGCGTAAGTATCCAGTCGTCGGTCAGCAGGCTTCAGAAGCTTTTGCACAATTTTTAATTGTCTTTTTATTTCTGAGTACCCTGGTTTTCAAATGCGTGCTAGTCCCTAAGAAGCTTGAACACCACTGTGACAAAGCAAAGGCAAGGGACGATGAGCAGCCAGTCTCCAGTGGCTAATCCTGATGGTGTTTTCCGTCTTTTCTCTTAACCTGACATAATGTTTTGCAGATAGAGGACCTGTAAGTAAAAACAGTGACTGCATCTTGTTTAGTCACAAAAAAATTGATTCACAGCATAAGCACGTAATATAAATATTTATTTCTCTGATATTAGCTTTTGGCTTTACAACTTTAACATATAAGATAATACTGCGTATGAGCAATTTAGAGGCCTTGAAAGAAAATAGCTTTATATCATTTTGTCTGTCAGCATTATCTGCGTTGTAGAGAAATATGGAAAACACCTCTGGAACAGTTTCTGACTCAGACCGTATTCTCTTTAACCAGTTAGAGTCATGTCAATTTAGAGTATTCTTATCTGGTCCAAACTTTGCATAACGTGTGTATTTAAAGCAGTTTCAAAAATGTAAAAGAAGATGCCGAAGCTGACCCAGACTAAAAACTTCCTTAATAAAATCTTTTTTATTTTATTTTGTGAAGTAGTCTGTCCTCTGCTACAGTCCAGCTGCAAAAAAAAAAGCAGGGAAGACAGATCATGCTAATCAAAATTGCAAAACAGGTTTTGTTGGCTCAAGAGAGATGTAGGTGTTTCTGAGCAGAAAATCAAAATCTAATTTAAAAATGAAGGTTTTTAAAAGAATGACGAGTGGGGGGGGGAGTTATTTATTGAACTGGTGAAAAGCCAGGAGCAATATTGCTTGACCGCTGCTGTTCCAGGATGGTCTGTCATGCAGGATATGGGCTGGAAATATAAGCACCGTTAATTGAATACCTGGAATGTAACTAAAATGCAATGATGAAAGACAAACAGCTGTGGCTGGTGAAGTGAAAGGACCCCAGAAACAGTCTCCTGAAACTGAACGCTGAAATTCTGATTAGCTCGTTCTTAAAGCTCAGCTTCAGAAGTCCCGTACCGTTCTTCGCATGAGAACTCCAAAGCCTCTTTCTTCTTTAATTACTGAGACAGCATACTAAAAGCCATGTATAAATTGGCTGTAATCAGATTGGTTGTGGGGCATGTGCACACTTTGGTTACTACTATTTTGAGTTAAGGCTCCCAAACCTGCCTGTCTGTCTCCATTGAATGCAGCTGATGGCAGAATTTGAGAATTAATTGCAGGGTGTTTTTAAAAAAGTAAAGCAGTAAATGATCAAAATTGAAAATTACAATTTAATTGTGTGAAGCACTGAAGAAATACAAAGTAGGGACAGTCCTCTCTGCAGAGAGCTTCCATTTCATATTTATGCCAGTATTTCTTCATGAGACTTACACGATCATCATGTCATAGTTACGACCATACCGTTTAAACCTTTTTCTATTACGTAAACAACAAATGTAGTAGAAATAAATATGCTGCATAATTTTTTAAATTGTCCTTTTAAAGGACACCGGCTTCATATCCCGCTGAGATTACTACAATGATTGATAGATCCTTTGTGGAAGCATCTTTGTACCTTGTTAATTAGTAATTTAGAGTCTGAGTTTGCTTTTTAAAGCAGCTCCAGCTGGACCCTGTAAATCATTGTTTAGAGCACAGTCTATGCTCAGTACAGAAACTGGCCAAACCACAAACTCTTTGCACCTTGTCTACCAAAATCTGGCTGCTGGCAAATAGTTCAACACCTAAATACAGGTCATTGCTCAAGTGGAGCTTTTCCAGATCCGATGGATAGATTTAAATTGCTCTTCTCTCACGATTTCCCCAAGAGACTAATGCCTTCTCTTCAACTGAGAAGAATGCACAGAAGTATTACGGCCACAGTCTGTGGACATCGGTGCATAATTTCATACGCTTATGTCCCCAAACAGCCCGTTACGTTCAAAAAATCTGCTGAAATTCTATCATACACCAGATAGCTTTTTTCCAAGGTATATTACAAGCTGTGGATAACTTTTGGATTATAATCGAGGTCCGCTTTTCCTTTTCATGTTTGCGTGGTTTTCCTTTCATTGTTAGGTTTTGCTTCTTTGAATATTCTAGAGTAATTTCCGTTTTTCTGGTGACAGGACGGTAATTGCCATTACCATCATACCTAACGGACCTCTCAAGCTAAATTTGCTTTTGGCGGAAGAGGAAACTCTGCAGAATTTCCCCGTCCTTTTTAGCTGAAACACCCGCAAAACTCAAACTCAAGACGAGGGAAACTCTGTAGTTAAGAGCAGATTCATCCAGAATTTAGTGCGCAATGCTGAACAAATCTCACGCGGTCCCTAAACTCCAGTTGGGCTGAAGAATCATCCGTGTAACTTTGCTATTGATTTATACGCTTTGACGTTATTTTGTATAGTCCTTTCAACGCCATATTACAGTTCTTGTACAGCACAGACAATAAACCCTTCTAGAAAGACTGATGGAGTTGGCAAATTAGGACCATTATCATCATTTTAATGGCTGATACATAAGCGCTCATCTTTTTTGTTCCATTCTGTGCCTTGCCTGATGTTGGGAGCTGATCAAACTGTTGCATGCAATGACTGTTCAGATGAATCGTGTGGAAAGGATTGATGTAGCGGAATAAAACTTCTCAAAACGGTACTTAGAGTTTCTATACCTTTGTGTGAATTCAATACAGAGATGCAGAGGTGCAATCTTAATTAGTTTAAATCGGCAAATATGAGTTATTTACAATTTTCAACAATAATCATCTTGGGAAGACGATAGTAACAGCTAGCAGCCACATTTTCTGATTAATAGATATTTGTAATTTTGACATTCTCGTGTGAAAGGCAAATTTGTAAACTTTACTAATATTTATTCCACAAATATTTGTCTCATTTTTATTTCACCCTGCTGTGATCTGCAAGTGCTAATCATTCGGACCCCCTTTGGAGCAAAGGTGCTTACTAAGTTGAGTTAGATATAGCAGGAACTCAGTATTCAAACAAATTTTTGTTGAAAAAACCATCTTGGTCTAACTTTTCAAGAGTGCTGCATGCACGCCTCTCAACAGTGAGGAGTTAATTTGCAAAAGCAAGCTACAGAATACGTTCTGAATTTTTTCTCCGTTGCTTACGGGGGACTCTTCTTCTTCCTTTTCTTTCTAAATCATTCGTTTCTGTTCTGCCCAGAACATTTCATGTGTTTGCTACACAGGCACATACGTACCTCCCCATTCCAAAAGCAGAAAAAAAAATCAGATAATTCATTTTTTAACGACTTGTGTTTGCTGGAATGCTTATTGCTCCCACAAAGAGCTGGGTCACCGCTGTATTTACTGATACAGCCCCTTCTTTTTAGGCCGCTTCGTGCTTTGCAAGATAAAGTTTTCATATAAGGTGCTTAAGGCTGCGGGATACAACGCACGAGGAAAGTCAGTCGCAACAACTGAGCAACCAGGCAGTGAATGTAACCTACGAGGAAAGTCCCGTGAGTGATGGCCATGAGTGAGAGAGTTGAGTCCTCACTCCTCACGTTTTGGGAAAACATTTTCGGAAAACGTTTTCAAGACCCTTTTTGGAGGGATGCACGCGATCTTTCCTTTTGGTTTTGTCCTTATTTGTTAGCACATGGGAGGACACTGTTTCAAAATAGCTGAAGGATTCTCTCCAGCTCCAGTCCGACAAATGTATAAATATTTTTGTGTAAGGCAGCTACTGGAAAACAGACTGAAACCAGCATCCTGGATCTGCAACCCCTCCGCGAGGTGAGCGCACTCAGCTAGTTTCTTCGCTCTGTTTTTGCACGAGAACGAATTATTGTGTGCAAAGCAAAAGTATTGTAGTAGAAAAGATTAAGAGCAGGATGCCAAAATTAGTTTTCTTTGCCAGGGAGAACCCCGTCTATAGTAAATCTATTTAATCATAAGGTAGCTTTGAAGCAGGCTGGCATTGCGATTTGAACCTGAAGCTTTTCTTAATAAAAAACTTAACCTGAAAATTGGTGAGCGTAGAAGGTTTTTTCCCCTTATTTCTTTCCCTCTTGAGGAATATTTAAACAATTCCAATTTTCCTCCTGTGCTGATAATGTTATTTAAATTATTAGTAATCAAATAGGAGATTGCAAGCGGTCAGCAACAATCTAAAAGATGTTTGACAAATGCTTTGATTAGGGCATAATCTTCCAAGGGATTTGATGGGAAACTTGTTGCTTGGGCCATTATATCCTGAATTAGGCAAAGTACAATGAATTACGTCTTCCAGTCACCTCGTTAATGATTTGTCAGTTGTGGTAGCTGGCCTTTTTTCTTTAAGTACTCCAAAGGAGCAATCCACAGTGAATCCAAGCGACTACACCTTGAAGCCTGAGGTTCTGTAGGGGCCAGTTTGGATTCACATGGTTCCTGGTGTAGGTGGCTGCTGGCCCTTTGGCTCATGGATTCTCAGGCGACCCAATCCCTTCCGATATATCGGATTTGCTCCAGGAAAGCCCACAACCTCAGAAGGTACTCATTCCCTGCTCCCACTGGGAAGGATCCTCAAAAAGCGATGCCTACTCGGCATGACAGCCTACACGAAATATTTGCTGTTTTCTACAAGAGTGAGTTTTCCGTGAGGAAGCAGTAGGTGTAACTATCGGAAGCGCACGTGAATAATGTGAAAGGTGAGGCTTGGGTAGGTTGTCGTTCCAAAAAAATGGGCTGATTCTTCGTCAAAGGTTGACAAAACAGAAAGGATTCCTGGAAGATGTTTTTAGTTTCCTGTTAGTCGGAGTGGATGGTGGTGCGGAGTGGTTCCTCATAGACCCCTGCTAAAGGGTTTAATGTTCTTCATCCCATAAATATGTTTTTTTTTTAAGACGAATACTATAAAAACAACAACAAAAATGCTCCATGGAGAGTCAGCAGCAGAAATCTCAGTGTTCTCTGCTGAAGAGGAAGGTATTCTCCTTCTAATGCGTTCCGCTGAGGTTATGGTAGGAGAGAGCGGTCTCCAACATCCCATGGGTTCTGTCTGTTTCCACGAGAAGTTTTATTTGCTTTCTGAGCCTAGATACAAACTCAGCAATGGGAATAACAGCAGCTTTAACATTTTCTCCTGGGGAAATTGCTTGACTTCCGAAGCACCTTAGAAGGTTGCAAAGGTATTGCTGGCCAACAGGCACAAAATAATTTGATACAAAACTGAGCTCTAAGTTGCTGTTGGAAACCACCAGGATAATGAGTCAGTTTCAGGAAAAAAAAAAATAGGTTCATTATTTTTTAATTGGGCCGTTTTTCAAGAAATTCAGGGGCTGCTCATCAAAATGCAAGAGGTGTTCCAAATATCATAAAGTTTAAGGAAATGAAGTTCTGATGAATTCTGTGTACCTGACGGGATGAATCTGTCGCTTGTACACTGCTGGCCTTCGCCGGTGAGTTTTCCTACATCTTCAAACGTCTTCTCATGTGAAAAACAACACAAATAGTAATTTAAACGGTATATAAATACGAACCGAGGTAAGGACTTAAACTTTAACAAGACCAGAAACATTTTGGCAAGATTATTTCAGGGAACAGTTAAAATAAATGAGAACTGTTTTCCTTTGTGATTAACACCATTATATTCTCATTTATTCAGGATGTGATACTCATTCAGGACATGATATTCATTCAGGACTTCCACAGCAGTTTTCAGAGGAGCTTGGTAACAACAAAATGAGCAGTAAAAGACATAGAACTAATAATACATTTGATATTCAGCGAAAGCAGGATGCAGAGTGAGCTGGGAGGACTGGGGTAGCTACAGTCAGCTTGCCGCGGAGCTGTGATCTAGGCAGATGTAGGAACTAAAGAAGCATTTCTTGTGCAGTTACGTAGATATAACCATGACTGAGGTGAATATTGGGTGGAACGCTGATGGGCGGACTTAAAAGGCTTTCTGAGATTGGTTTTCTTTTGCTTTCGCTTTAAATATGAATTCTCTCCTCACTGCTGTCAATTCCCAAAATAAAACTGGGATCAAGCCTCTCTTATTTTGTAGTTATTTGATAGGAGCTTAGTGAATACTCAACTCAAAAATGAATGTGACACGTTTATCACGTATCTTTGACTATTCCTGAGTGACTAACAACTGCGTCAGTCTCGTGTGATGGCTGTCGGAAAAATTCCCTCCCCTTAGTCTCTTCCTTTGGTCCTTCCCTAAACATCCTATAAGTTTTCAGCACCTCCACAGCACACATCAAAAAATTTAGTCCTGTCTCCAAAGGCTCTTCCCTCTGCACCCAGCCTATACGGAGTCCTTTACCTCCGGAGACAATTACCCAGTTTATGTGCACAGCAGTCTGGGGAGAGAGTTTCTGTCTTTGACTTCTTTTTGGATTCATATTGGATACACCCATCTTATCAAGAAATCCTTCTCCTGGGGCAGTCAGGAGTAGCTGACTCGGTGTCCTCTGGTTTTGACTGACTACCTGCACCTATATTGTTTCCTCGGTCCTTGCCAGGAGTTAGCATTTAATTTGATTGGCTTTATTGTAAAGATAACCTGGTAAGATAAATCCAGCAGCTTCACTCCGTGTCACATTTTTCCAGTTGCTCAGTCTTTTACTAATGGTTTGTTGGGGTTTGGTGTCTGACCCCTCCCCCTTTTTTCAGATTATTTTAGTATTTTGCTTCTGCAAATCCAAACTGGAGTTTATCTGCCAGTTACTCCAAAAGAGCTATCACTGAGTATGGTCTTCTTACATTCCTGATTTAACGTCCTTTCAGTGCATTTTATGTCAGTCAGCCCCTTTTGGGAGCACTTTCTTACCTTGTAAGGCACAAGCTCGGTTTTATTTGTATTTCAGAAATCATACGAGGGTATGGTCTGCCGTTGCAGCTCCTCCTGACTGGTGGATATACTTCTTTTTTTTACCAAAGTCTGTCAAAGCTGTTGGATTTTAGTAGGGCAAAGACTTCTTTCTTTGCCGAGAATTGGCTTTCCGGAACTATTTATTTTTGGAGATTTTAATTATTTGCTCAATAGGCAAACCAACATGTAAGAAACTTTTTCTCCTTGGGGCTGTGGAGAGGAGAGGGGTCCATCCAGTCTTTGTGGAGGAGCAAAGTGTGGAGGAGCAAAAGCACAAGGCACGCAAGTTTGCTTCTGTGGAGCGATGTGGAGTATGGGAACACACTCCAAGTCCAGCAGTACCTACCGGAACGAGAAAAGCAGTAATGAAAGTCATCTCGTGTAGCTTTAGCATGTGTGTTACTACAGCAGTTTTGCTTAATTTTTGACAGTACCAGCACCTTGTTTACAAACTCTGATTTCACACCCCATCTATAACGAGTCCCTTGATTTTATTCTTAGACCATTCACAGAATGTCAGGAATTTAACCTTAAAAAACACCCTGGAACCGGGTGTGGGTGTTGGGGTTTTTTTGGTTTTTTTTTTTTTTTTTCTTTCGTTGTGGCCGGCCGAGGGACTAAGCCGAGATCAATGAAGGAAAGAAGAGCGAGCCAGAAGTTATCGAGCAAGGCGGTGATGGATCCCAACCAGAACGTGAAGTGCAAGATCGTGGTGGTGGGCGACAGCCAGTGTGGGAAGACCGCGCTGCTCCACGTCTTCGCCAAGGCCAGGATCCCCAGGGCTCTTGCGCCTGTGCGTAGGCCACTACTGGCAGGTGAGGACCAGCCACGGTTTTT
>JANZLP010000008.1:8284855-8295149 GCA_026930925.1 Chelictinia riocourii | reverse complement strand
CTTCCAGCACTGGAATCGGTACCTCAGTATGGTCCTGCACTGCATTTAACTGCGTATATGTGTAAGCGGGCTCAGTGATAAAAGTAAAAAAAGAAAACTTAGCAGAACTTCATAAAAAGATGGAAGAGTGAAAGTAAAAGAAAGCAAAGTAGAAAGAAAATAAGAGATTAAGTTTTACTGAAAGCTGTTTCAAGTCTTCACTTCTGCAGTGGTCACTTCTAGTCTTCATTTGCCTTTGATGCTTTTTTCAATGGTTTTTCTCTGTGCCAGCTCTCTTTCGCGGCTGTTCAAGTTGCTCAGAGATGCTTCTCTCCATTTTTCTTATTTGCTTTTCTTCACAATTGTCATCTCTTTTCTGAAGAAAAAGCACGGCGCCTGAGGGTATTTTTTCACTTGTTTTTCAGGATTCTGCTAATGAAAGGGTGGGTTCTTTGAAGCTCTGACAACCAAGCCCAGTTGTCCCTGTGCCTAATTTTCTACCCCCTTTCCAACGTACTTTGGCTCTGGATGTTTTCTGGCGCCCCAGTTTCTCTTATTGCCAGTACGGCACCGTGGTTTGTGTTCGGGCTAGTTTAAGGTTATGGTCTTTCCAGTCTTATTGGTCTTATTAATTTTGAAAAGGACCTAGGATAAGAGTGCTAAGCTTCCTTCTCTGGAAGCCAAACACTGAAAAAACTTGAAGCCTGCCTATGGTTTGGGCATAAAGACCATGGGCACAGCCTGCATGGGGCAGTCGGACAGGGCAAAGAAAGCTCCAGAAGCATTTCCAAGCCAGAGAGGACAGTGATTCCCACGTCATCACACCATGACGCCGCAAGAGGGGCTGAGGGCTGGGCAGGGGCTGTTTGCTTCCCAGGTTGACCAACCCATAACACCATCATCAAAGGTCTTCACTGTCTCATGTCCTCCCGCAGGTGTGAAGGACTTTACCCAGCAGCACACGGCACAATGAGCGGACGGGAGCTACGCTTGCACGTCTTTGTGAGAAGGGAAGAAGAGGACATACATATTTTGGCCAAAGTTTCATCAGTTTAAGATACTTCTTCCCCACTTGGTAGTTCGACTGAGCTGAATTAACCTTTAGTCAAACCCAGACATACAGTTTTGCATGTGCTAGGGATCAAGAATATAGACAGACACACATATACACACAGAGCGACAGTGACTCAGCTGAAAGAGCAATCTAATTCTCCTTATTTTAAAGGAAATCATTTATTTTGCATTAAGTTTAACTTTTCCCATGTCATAAATGGAAACAAATTCAGTTTAAGCCGAAAGATACCCATTTAGTGGCTTTGGTCACTAAATTTATCCCCGTAGCTTCTTTATTTTTAACCTTTAATTGGGGTAGCTCAGCTTTCTTTGGAGAACAAAATAGTAGTCAAGGAGAGAATGAATTCTGAGGCACTTGAGAGGGAAATAACTGAAACTGGCTATTAAAAACAGAAAAGGAAATGCAGCGCAGATGAGTGTGAAGTACTTTACATTCAAAGCAGAGATGAAAGCATTGTGAATTTAAATTAGTGTAATGACCTACAGAAACTACAGCAAGGTCTCTGGAATTATTCAGCCCTGGCAACCAGAAGGTGTTCAGATTTTGTTTTATTTAGAGTTCAAGTTAAGCACAAGCACTGTTAGCAGTCATTTCACCCTCCGCGTGGAGGAAGCACTGCGGACAACTTTGGTTTTCTGAGCAGTGTCTGTTGCAGTGCTCCACATTGTGGTGGTGGAAAATAGTGTTGCTCTGGTTTTTTCCTCTTTTTTTCTTTTTTCCTCTTTCTTTTTTCCCTTTTCCTTTCCCTCTCCTCTCTTCTCCTTCACAGAATCATAGAATCAGTCACAGAACAGCCCAGGTTGAAAGGGATCTCAACAGATTATCCGGTCCAGACTTTCATGGGAAAGGGAACCTAGATGAGATTATCTAGCACCCTGTCAATCACATCTGGAAAACCTCCAGCGATGGGGACTCCACCACATTCCTGGGGAGGTTGTTCCAATGAGTGATTGTTCTCCCTGTAAAAAAATTCCTTCTTAAGTCGAGATGAAACCTCTCCCAGTACAACTTGTACCTGCTGCCCCTCGTCTTCTCCATGTGCTCCTTGTGAAGAGAGAGCCTGTGTCCTCTTTGTAGCTGCCCTTTAAGTACTGGAATACTGGGATGATTTCCCCTGAGCCTTCTCTTCCCCATGGAGAAGAGATTTAATCTCTTCAGTCTTTCCTCACAGGGGAGGTTCTGCAGCCCTTTGATGATCTCCATGGCCCTCCTTTGGACCCTCTCCAGTCTGCACACATCTTTCTTGAGTTGTGGGGACCAGACTGGGACACAGTACTCCAGGTGCAGCCTGACCTGCACTGAGTAAAGTGGGATGATCACGTCTCTATCTCTGCTAATAATGCCCCTGTGGATGCAGCCCAGTATCCAATTTGCCTTTGCTGCTGCCGCAGTGCACTGCAGATTCCTGTTCCGTTTGTTGTCCACCAGGAGCCCACCTCCTTTTCAACAAGGCTGCTCCCCAGCCACGCAGATCCTAGCTTGTCCTGGGCTCTTTGGTCATTCCGTACCAGGTGCAGGACTTTGCATTTGGTTTTGTTAAACTTCATTCTGTTATTAAATTACAGTGCCTTCTCCACAAATGGCAGAATGTGAGCAGGTTTGAAGCAGGTATTTCTAATTTTAAAGAACATGGTTAATGAAAAAGCCCAATCACATGAATCTAATCTGCAGGATGAAGGATGCAGAGCTATCTTCTCTCCCTTTAGGCTCTGTTGATGCAGACAGGGTGACCAAGTTTGAAAGCACGCCTTGAATTTACCCCTTTTATTTATTAACATTTATTCATTGCTGGATTTATAAAGCAGTGTGGTGGCTGTATGTTTCTATTCTCACCAGTCATACAGTTAGTCCTACCATTCTGTCAAAAGAACAGCATCAGGTTTTTAAATTTATGGTTAGAATTGAAACTGTGAAATATTAACTGCCTTAGGAAGAATTGTTTCTGAAATTGTTAAACTTGCAACATGACCCATAAAATATTCTGAATGAAGTAAAATATTTTACGTGATCATGCTTCCAGTTCTAATAATGTAACCAATGCTTGCATCAGGTGTTCAGGAAATGTGGCAGTGAAATTGTTAAGTGGGATGTTATATTCCATAGGGTTTACTGCTCCTTCAGATTGTATCTTCTGCAAGTAGTTATCACACTCAAATCAGTTCTGGCATTTTGATACACAGTAGAAGCATTTATTCATCTTGAGAGTTGTAAGTTGCAATTTTTTAAAGACTCTTGTGAGGTTTGTAGCATGTTATGGGGACATCAAACTGCAATATATCTGAATATAAAACAAGTGCTTTATAAATTGTTTTATCGCACTTCAAAGCAACATGCGAGCAGGATTGCCAAATTCAACTGCAAAACTTGCCAATTTGGATCATGTGAAGGCAGGTGTGAGATTACAGCTGTAATAAAACTGAAATTGAATACTGGTAGCTGAATTTGTAGTAGGCAATTGATTTGATTTATATAACCTAAGCCACATGAGGAGAGATATGTAGGTCAGCATCTTCAGCTGGAAATGGTGGTTAGAAGAGTCCTGGTAGGTCGCTGGGAACTGCTGAGTTAATACTTGTTTAGTCTGGCAAAATGCTGGTGCAGCGTAACTACATTCTGTCAAACTTGTCTGGGGAGACACCATTTGCAACAAGGAAAAACTAGTCAGTTATATCCAATGCCACTTGCGCCATAAAAATCTTTGCTAAAATTAGCATAAGAATGTAGACCATATGGAGTTTCCCAGGGCAAGAATTGGTACATTAGCTGTGAGCACATTTTCAGCCTGCAAAATACTTAAGGTGTGCAAATACACAAATCAGTGATTAAACTCCTTTTAGAGTAACAGAACAATATATTACAAAATGCAAATGGTAAATGATCCTGTTCAGGGAAATAGAGGAAGCACAATCAAAAATACCCTGCAGAGTTATTTTCAATCCAAGCAGTCTGTTATATTGCACTAAAAAAGCAAAAAATTCCAAAATCAAGCACACACCACTTAATTAAGAAAAATCCAACCATGTCCCCTTTTTTTTTTTTGTCCAAGGAGTGAACTAATGACCTGGCAATTCTAACATGAGTTGGAGGTTTAATAAGAACAAACACAAAATGGTAACTGCTGCTTTTAAAAACGAAGTCAAGAGTAAGCATACAGAAGTGACTCTTTGTCAGAGAGTTTCCATTCACCGCTCCCAGGAAAGGGCCCAAGATTTGTCCAAATTGTGAGCCTTTGGAGACTGCAGCCAGTTTGCAGTATAAACATGCTAGGTCTTATAAGCCATAATTTCTAACGGCTTCATCTTTGCGAACTATACTTGAACTGCTTAGGCCTACACACACAGAACAATGAAAAATGCTTTTGCTTTATCTGTAATCTGACATGAGCCTCCAGTGAAGGGAACAGGAGGAGGGAAAAAATCTTGAGGCAGATTATGAAGAGTAGCACAATATTTACATCTTTATTTCTACCAAAAACTGCAAGGAGTATATGACAGGGGAGGAGAGAAGAACTATAAGTGTTGTTTTAAAAAAGCTGGCTATCTTTTAGAAAAGCTTTTGTGATGAAGGTGGGTGGTTAGTATAGATGATTTAGGAAGATACATCATCAGGAGAGGAAAGCAATGGGGTAGAAAAAGAGCAACTCTCAAACAAAGCAAGGCTAACACATCTCCTACTAGTGCTCCTGGGAAGCTCTGGTTTGGGCTGATGGCCAAGAGTGCTGCCTACAGACCAAAAGTGAAGCTAGCCTCTTTGTAATCACATACAAAATACCTTTGTTTCTCATACACACAACATTTCACTGGCTTATTACTCATGCCAGAGTCAACTGGAAAACAAAAGCATAGATGAAAGAGATCTTGCTATCCTACTAAGCGTTACAATGTGAACTTGAACCACTCATTCACAGCTAGAGCGCATGCACTTCTGAGTACATTGTGATGCAGCTCTGAGATGCGATGCATGCATCCACAGCTTTGCAGAGCCATCTGTTTTCTTCAGTTTCATTTTGCTACCCTGGTTCAAAGCCTATAGCCTTGCTTCACTTCAATTCCCCCTTGGCAGACAGCTGAGACAGAAACGTTGCTAGTACCAAAATGACAGCACGTGGGAGATTTACCTGATGGGAGCTGACTCATCCCCTTTATCAAGCCAGTCCTGCGGTGGGATTATGTACATGCACCAGAGGCCCCAGTTATAGCCATGGGCTGCATTGGCGTATTGCTGCACTTCAAAAGTATTGTACTTGATATTGTCAATTGCTGGTAAGATGATCCGCTTTCGATCTTCTTTGATCCGGGTAAGTGCAGGTTCCACCCTGAGAACAATAAAAAGAGCAAAATGTTTTACAGCCATCCAGTAATGCCTGGTCCTGCTTTGCAGTCTGGTAAAACGAAGTTCTCTAATACTGACAGCAGTAACCCAGAGAGATGGCAGCCCATAACATGGCATAGCAGGATCGAATACAGATCACTGTCATACACTGAAGAGGCTGGAGCCTGATGTGGGGTACTTCACATAGCAACAGCATATGAACTGTTACCTTTATAAAGCTGTACCAGAGTTTAACACAAAATTTTACCAAACACATTCTGAGGCCTGGAGACTGTCAGTTCATTTTGCAATGGAGAAGTGTTGAGAGACACTAGGGCCGAGAATAACTAAATGGTCTCCTAATGGCTACACCACCAGGGTGCCCGATAGCGATTAAATACCTGCCCTTGCTGGCAAGGTGCGAAGAACAAAACACACACCAGGGAGTGAATGAATCTGAAGGTTACTCAAAGTTTTTAATCTTGTTTCCTAAGGACTGACCTCATCGGATCTAGTTTGAATGACAAGCATGGCTGCATTATGCCTTCTAAAACCTCTTTGGTGATGAGAAGATTTCAATTGCCAGATGGTGCAAAAGAAGCAAACTGCAGGAAATGTGCCATCATTTCAAAAGGCTTTAAAACATCAATGTGCTTGCAACAGAAGCTACGTCCCAAAGTGTTTCAGCAAAGTAAAAAGCCTCATGCAAACATTCATTTCTGAGCAAGGTACTCTGAAGTTGCTATGAATTTACATAGAAACTGATCCAAAGAGGTAGCGGACTTACATGAGGGTGGAAAGCTCTTCTCAAAGCAGTACTGGAAACAGCCACCAGCTCACTCCTTTGTAACTGTGTTTCCCCTTGAAATAAGCTTTGAAGATTGTGCAGAGTTCTCACATGTATCTTTAAGGGAATGGTGGTTAGCTGCGATTCACAGAGGTAGTAGGATTTGAACACTGATCTTTTCTCATTTTTGTTGTTGGTTAAAAGGCAATTGTTCCTTTGTGATTTCAAGTTTGTTGCCTTATATTTTGTTTGTTATCTTATTTAGTTTGTTACCATGTATTTTCTTGTGTAGGCCAACAGAAAGGGACAAGTTAAGAAATTAATTCAACCTCCATTTTCAAGTTTTACTGCCTCAATTGAACTATCACAAATTTTCTGATCTCTTCCGTAAGAAGGCAGCAATTTCTCTGTGCTTGAATGAGGCCAAAATATTTGTCTTTTATGTACACAGACTCCATATTGCTTACATGAGGTCATGTACTGCTTGCTTTCTCTTCATTTTACCCCTCCCACATCAGTAAAAAGACAGATAGATTCAGTAAAAACCTTGAGTATTGATGATGAGCTACTTACTGCAAATAAACCATCACAAAACAATGTAAAATAAGAGCATTTATTTGGATTCCTTTAGAAAAATGACATTTGAATTTATGAACTGGATGCCAATAACACAGAGCATGGAAGTTTTAATAAAAAAGATTATCACAAGCATGGTGGGAAGAGAAGAACAACACTGCAAGTTGCGAAAATTCCCCCTGGCCAGGAAGGTTATAAAAGAGACGTTCATCTCATATGAAACATGTATTGTTTCGTTACTCTACTTGATTTATTTTGGGAATAAATCAATGCATCCCTCATGACTGGAATGGCCTGAGGTCTCTCTTACTACTGCCTGCCACCTGCAATTTTTGGTGCAGTACTTCTATTATGAAAGCCCAGTCCTGCAAGGTACCAAAAACCTCCACAGAAGCATGAAAGTGCATCAGCCCAGAGGAGGTACAGTGATTTCAGCTCAGGCTGTTAAGTACCTTTTTGGCTTTAAAATATTTCCTTAGTCAGCAGGATCATATGTTGTTTCTTTTTCCTCCTTTTTTTTTGCATGGCATTTAAAGAACTGCACCCCAGACTCAAAAGAGATTTTTTAATTATTTTTTTTTCTGTGGGAGAGATATGAAACAACAGAGAGATTCAGGACAGTGCAGTACATGATTCAGAATGCCAATTTGTGCAGTCTTTAGGCCACACTCATGCAACCACGTAAAGAGCTAATATGACCTACCAGATCAGGATAAGCCACTTCCTCTATTAATATGAGATTATGTGTATGGGATTAATGGTTTCAAAAACCAGTGGGTGGACAGCAGAAAAACTCTTGCAACCCCAATAAAGCAGAGAAGAATGCAGAATGAATCTGCTTTGTTCTTTCCATAGTGTTATCTCTGCTTATCATCCTAGAGGCAGCAGAATAAAATACAGCAGAACAGCGGAGATGTCAGCCAGACACACCTCTCAATCCTTTTCTTGGAAACAGCAAAGAAACTTTACTCAAGTCTCATTTAACTGGTGTAAGTGAAAGTAAAATTTGACCCAAGGCTTACTAAGCAGTAATTATGGAAAATAATTTTGACATAAGCTAGAAGATAGTCATATAGCTGCATTTCCCAACATATACATAACTGAAAACTTCCACCACAGATATTAAAAAGAGTAAAATATTTTGTATCTGCAAATCACCTGTGTAACACCTTTCAGTTCTGTGAACCCAAGAGTGACTTTGAAGATGAGTTTGGTGTCTGTTCTGTTATGAAAAGAGATATTGGTAGTGGAAATAATAACATTTTTTAAATTCAGATCTCACTCTTTTTGCCTTGTTTTGTTTTGCTTTGTACATATGCGATTTAGTTTAACAGCACAAAATATTATCCATAATTACAGGAAGACCTTTCTCTGCTCATTTTCTATTATATTGACATATCTCTCAGCTTTAGAATCTTCCTCTAATTTGACTATTTATTGACTGTTCTCTCCTTCCAAATGAGGGAATTTAATGGCTTCCTTCTTTGGACAGTATGTGTTCCTTCTGATCTCTTAAGTCATTTTCTGAATTAGTAGACATTGTCTCCCACTGAGAGTAAGGTGCTTTATCAGCTCACGTATCATTCCTGTTGTTGATAGGAATGGTACTGCTTTTGTCTTAACACTACTACCATCCAGAATAGGATTTGCTGGCCATATTTACAGGTCTATGTAAATTTGCTTTTTATATAACTGTACATATGATTGTATTGACATTCAAATGATTGCTTTTCCTGTCGGTGATTTACCTTATGTATCTTCCTGTTGTGGATGTGAATAAGCCTCTTTGCTTTAGCATTACCCATCTGGTGCATCTATGACCATGCCCATGCTATGGACAGAACACATGGTAAAAGGGGGAAGTAAGTGCAGCTTGGGTTTAAACCATGTCCTACTCTTTCTTGGCCCTGCATTTATCCTGTAAAGCTTTTTTTTGGTTTGTTTTGAATCTTCTTTTGTCTGTGTCTCTCTCTTTTTTTCTTTTTTTTTTTACTTTTTATCCCTTTCATGGTTTTCTTGATGGATTTCTCAAACTGCCTTATAAACGCTAGGAAGTTACACCTTTATCAAATGGTCATACTAGAAGTCTTTATTGTCTCAGAGAGAAGCTTATCTTCAGAAAACGCTTAGGGATCTGAATCCCGTTAAGAGAAGCAGAAGAGGTAAATCTGTTAGATCTGTCTCAGATCTGAGTAGCTTTGAGCATTTGGGTGGTGCCCAACCCTGCCTTTTCTTCCAGCCAGAAAAAAGGGTGTCTTACAGCTCAGTGACTAGGGTAAGAGATCAAGCCCCCATGCACACAGCCTTGCAAAGGCAGTTTCTCTAATGTCATCTTATTCTTTGAATTCTTTGAACTTTCATCCTCAAGGGGATGAGGAGTACAGAGAGCCTTGTGATACAGTCTGATGAGAAGGCAGAGGACAAGAAATGCTTGGGCCTGTTACTTCACCAAATAAATGTTGAGTTCCTTTGAATTTTCAAAATACAGCTTTTTATTTGGATACTCTTCCATTCCTAGAATATCCTATGCTTCATATTAGGAACTGCTTATGTTGTACGGAGCCCTAGATATTTCTTCTGATTTACCACCGATTTTATCTGTGCCTTCAGTCAGAGTTAGCTGGCTGTGGGAAGTTACTCTGACAGCTTTGCCCACACCTTTATTATTTCTGTTAAGATGTGTAAGTCTACATTTCACCTCCTGGAGTCCTATTAGGTAGTTTTCCTTTTTTTTTTTTTCCTTGAAATTTTTACCTTCAGTTATGTAGGCAACTTACTAGCTGGTGGCAAAGAAGGTATCAGAGCTCATACAAATTGCAATTTTTCTTTGATTGGTAATAACATGAGTAGCACAGACTGCTGTTCTTCCTCCTTCATATTTTGATCTGGTACTTCAGGCAAGATGCTTATCCATATACGTCCCAGTCACAAAGCAGCCAGTCTCCTAAAGACACTTATCATTTGGCATCTTCAATTGCTCTTTCTTTGCAGAATAAAACTCAGCAGGTCCCTCCAAGCCTTGATCCAAGACTTCAGGGCTCTTTTTGGCTTGTCAGATTCTATTCATGCTCCTACTCTTAAAAGCCTAGACAGAAATTAAGAATAGTCATTGACAACTTCAGTGCAAATGAAATGCTACAACTCTAGCTTCTATTCAGCACTTTTTTAGTTGAAATCATATTGTGGCCTTTAATAGACAGAATCTCCTAAGGGAAAATTTACCTCTGATACAACTTGTGAAACCCAGGAGCAGTAAATCACATGGACATGATACTCATCCAAGGATTTGAAAACAAAGCATTAAACAGGAGCAACATTGACAAGGATATATTACAGTCTTTACAGCAAGGAGGCCTGAAAACTTAAAACTCATTAGCATGATGCTTGTCTTCAAAATGAGGCTTGGGGCCATCTGAAGCTTTACAGATCAGTGAACTTTATTATGATAGCAGGGAACCTGATTGAGGGTTCAATTAGGGATAGAATAGCACAATGCTCGGATAAGTATAGCTTCTCAGGATCAAAGCAGCACCGTTTCTCTAAGAAAAAAAATGTGCTTCTCTACC
>JANZLP010000008.1:8236259-8249975 GCA_026930925.1 Chelictinia riocourii | reverse complement strand
ATCTCTGGCATATGTCTAAGCAGGGAATATCTAATGGAGTCAGAAAACTAAGAGGGTGAGCAAAGAGGCCCAAATGAGGATTTACATGATAATAGTGTCAGAGTAGTAAAGCCCACCCATTCAGTAGCATCTCTCTTGCTCTCTTCTGCATTCAAACCTAGAATATCTTGTACCTTCATTGGTCTGAGTTGTTCTTTTCACTCTGCTGTGCAGGAGGAGGGGAAAGAAGAAGTAGCAAAATCAGCTGGCCTGATTTCTCCTTCTGATTTCTCTTTCTGATTTCTCAAACCAGAGTAATTCCACCAAAATGAATGAATTCAGAAAAACAGTGAGCGAGATCAGAATTAGTCTCTAAAAATTTATTTAGAATTCCCCAAGGATGACAGAAGGGAAGAAGTGGGGATGTGCTGAAACATTGCCCTAGGCACATTCAGCAGTTATTAAAAAGAATTCACTTCCATGCAAATTGTATTTCATCAGCTAATTAAGAAGGTATTCATCCTCCGCTTTAATTAATATCTTGTATCTTCCTTCCGAAATACTTAATCATGGAATGAAATCATCATAGAAATATTGCCCTGAAGTTAGCATCAGCATTTTATATCTCAGCAAATCTCATGTGTGTGTGTATGCATATATATATATGCGTGTGTGTATATTTTAATAGCAGTAATTATAAACTACTCTGCCAACTTACAGGGCTGGTTTACATTTCTGGCTTGCTGCCAGGCTTTTTTTTCCTAGTGCCTGATGAATAGCAACTGTTGTGTATGCTAGATCTGTGCTCCGTTTAAGCAATATCCCCAAAGAAATTGGTCTTCTTAGTCGTTAAGCACAAGTTTCTTAGGCAGTGCCTGGGGCAATTGACAAAACCCATTTGTTAACTAAAAACTGTAATCAGTGGTTTGTTTATCAGCAGCATATACTTTCAGTAAGGCCGCATTATAATAGATGAAAAATCAGTTATTTCCTGAGCATCAACAACCAGTTTTCCACCAGTTAGGCTAGAGATGTATATCCCAGAGGTATGTAGGAAACAGAATTAACTGGTGTCAGCTTAAGCATGGGAACGATACTAGCAAAACACATGGTAGTAGACTTCCTAAACAAGCTAAATAAACCATTCTGGAATATTGTTATTGCCACCTGTAATTCAAGTGCAAGTTAACGAATCTTGCTAGACTATTAATGTTGCATTGAAATGGAAAAAAATTTCTGGGAGAAGATGTAGTCTCTGTCATTTGGAATATCTCGATCCAGACTGCTTACAGTCCTAAGAAAGGTGTTACAACTCAAACAGAAGTTATGGGCTTGATGCAGGTGCTGCTGAACCTTTGCCGCACAGGAGACCAGTCTGAGAATAATAACCCCATCTGGGCTTAAAAATAAATCTATGAATTTATGAGATGAAGCCTCACTTCCTTAAGTAAGCCTTAACTCTTGCCATTATATCAATAGGCACTCTTCAGTCCATTCTGCCAGTGGAGTATCACCCACATGAGCAATGTCTTCCCATTCATGTTGGAGAAAGTACCTGTTATCTAGTTATCAGAATACTTTAAGGAATTTGCTATTACTCTGTTTTAACAAAAAGATTATTTGGAACATTAGTAAAAAACTACAAACTAGACTCTAAAAGATTTAATTATAGCCAGATAGGATTGGATAGAAATAAAATTTCAGAGGAAAAAAGGTGAAGAACTCTGTCATGTTTTTAGTTTGGCAATTTATTGATTTCTTGGTTAATACTCTCTTGGCACATTAGTTTAAAATCTGTGTGCCTTCGCTGGCATAGAGATCAGGATATCTGTGCAGTCTTGCCTAAGAGGTCACAGTGAGATGAGTGTGTTTTCCACTTTCTGATATTGTGAACTTGAAAAAAATTTTAAGCATTGATGGGGAATGCTGGTTAGTAAACTGGAAGTCAGTCTGGATTTTGGAATAGGGAACAACAGAGAAACAGTCTGTGGAACACGACAAATTTCTGGCTATAGTTTGAAAGCCTATGCTATGGTTTTATCCACACCGGTGCTACATGAAGAGTATCTTTAGTACTTTTAGTAGCTTCATAGCTTCTCCAAATTCAGCTGGGCAAAGTACATAGTAAGAAGATAATTTGAGAAACTCATGTTTCCAGTGATGGCTCTTGAGTCTTAAATGTGTCCTGCTTCCTTGAAGCAATAAAGTTTGTTCGTAGAAACTGGTTTGTATTACCTGGATCCAAAATGGCATGATGCTTCTAGAAATGTTAGAGGAAAATTAGTTGGTGTATTTTAGCTAGAGTCTGTCATTACAAAGAAGGATGAAGAACAGCAACATTTTGCCTGGTTGCCTGCCATGCTCTCATTGTGCAGGTTGTCCTGTACAAATGGCTTTTTTTTAACAAGGGCTATGAACACTCTTCGTGTTTTATCGTGGACTGAAGCCCTGCCTCAGAACAGTGTTTTTTAAAGGTAGAATGTAGAGTCCTGGCAGATGTATTATAAAAACCAAAAATATTCTGGATTGTATTACTATTTTTCTGGTATGAAAAATGGTTGGCCACTTGTAATACTGCTCAAACCAAAGTGGTATCAGTCTTCTGGCTAATATGTGGTTTGAACATCAGACACATAAAATGCAGCGATATGGTGATCTTTATACCTCTTACTTTACCACAGTCTGTGGGCATTTCAGATTCAATTTCTTTATTTTTTTAAAATTTTTTTTACTTACGGAGACCCTTTTCAAAAATGCTCATGTCTTTGTGATTTTTCCCTTCCTGTATTCTCTTGCACATATATGTATGCTTGTTCTGTTGACAGTAAGGTTGCTTGTTACATGGTAAGCTGACTAGTTTGTATTGTGATATCCTTTAAGTTATTCTGCAGTCAAAAATGAAAAGCCTGTGCAAATGGCAATGGTAATTGAGGGGAAAACAATCACGTATACTGCTGCTTCTTTGAGTATGTAATGGAGCCAAATTTTTAACTACTAGCTTCAACTCCAAAATTTGAATGGCAGAGTAATTTTGCAGAGGGCTGTGTTTTTCCTTTCAGGATAAAAAGCTTTAAAAAAAAAATAATTTTTTTTTCTGACCTTTGGCATGTTGTGTTTTGCTTTGTTGGCTTGTTTCTGGTTTTAGGGGATTTGGGATTTTGCATTATGTAATTCATTTTTTTTTGTAGGACATTGCTGTAGTAATTTGTTGCTGTGACAAAATTTAGTTACTGAAATGAAGTTAAAGACCGATGAAGATGTTGATGGGAAAATAAAGTTTAAATGAAGGTTTCATGCTTAGTAATTGACTGCATGTGTTAAGTTTTCATACTCAAACATCACTGCATAAGACAGAAAGATTTTGACAGAGGAGTCTTTGTGACCAACCAGCAGGTGATCTGTAATATTTCCCTGGAAATGGAAGCTTAGCAAACTGCTTCTTGGCAATGCATAATATGCTAATCAGATACAGAGAGCTAAGAACAAAATTTACAATAAGACTGTGTGTTTTCCAGTGGCAGGTAGTTTAATAGTCACAATGCTGCTATGCCTTACCTTCCTGTTCTCAATTTCTGTTTCTTTTCAATAATTTACTGCTAACAGCTCTTAGGAGACATACGGACTAAGGTATCGAAACTATTTTCCTTCTTTAGTAGTTTAATATTTTGCTATTAACATGCATGATAGGAAGTAAGTTAAAATGACAGAATACGTGGGTTTAGACCTGATTCTTATATTCTGTAACATATATAAAGCTATTAAGTGAAATAACTAACTTTCAAGACAGTCCTTACGTCACCCTATCGTGCAATTTTAGAGATTTTTACAAGTAAACCTTAAATCGAATGTTTCATCAAACGTATGTCTTCTCTGCATTTGCCTTGCTTTTATATTTGGAATACTACGCAAGCCATACTTCTTTAAAATATTTTAATTAACTTGGTTTGACCTGCTGAAGAGTTGGAGCTGATTGTCACTGCTGGAAGTAGAGGTCATACTGATTATTTGAATCAGTCTTTCTACTGATCATGGTTGTGTATACCATCTCTTTGAAAATCAGTACTAATTTGGGGTGTTTCTGTATAATAGAAGAAGCCTGTGCGAAGAAGATACGAGTCCTATGGGATGTACTCGGACGATGATGCCAACAGTGATGCATCAAGTGCCTGTTCAGAAAGGTCCTACAGCTCTAGGAATGGCAGCATACCAACCTATATGAGACAGACAGAAGATGTGGCTGAAGTCCTCAATCGCTGCGCCAGCTCGAACTGGTCAGAGAGAAAAGAAGGCCTTCTAGGTCTGCAAAACTTACTGAAGAACCAGAGGACTTTAAGGTAAGAAGACACGTTAATAGAAAAACATTTGATTTTGGAATTGAAGGGAGGCAAGGGAAGGAGGCTGATGGTGTAAAGAACACAAAGCTGGGGAGCGGGAAGGCAGGGTGTGTGTCAGAGTAAGATGGGGGAAGGAATGAAGAAGCTATTGTCACTTCAGGCCACTGGTGTATAGGATGTGTTTAAAAAGCTCAGTTGAAGAAACGGAATTTAAAATCAAGAGAATTCTTGCAATACAAAAGATTCCTAAAGTGCTTGCATCTAGTATTGATGGAAGGCCTTTATTTTTATTTATTTATATTATTATTACTGTTATAAGAAGAAGAATAGGGTATTTATTCAGAAGAAACAGTTTACTACTAGCTACTAAGACTATCTTTTTCATTATCTGCTCTGTTAAAATAGTCAGGAATGGTATAATATATGAATTAGTTTAAAGAGACATTTCTAGGTTGAGAGTCTCATTTTAGACCAAATCTGTAACACTTTTATCCATGTCTTAAACAAAATGCTTTTCTCTACTTCGTTTATTAGATTGATTCAGTATTTACAATTGATTTCACTGATTGCTGTGCATTAGTGTTCCGGTGGTACTAGCAGGGGAGTTGACTAATGTATTGTTGTCACTTTGACAGTCGTGTTGAGTTGAAAAGGTTGTGTGAAATCTTCACAAGAATGTTTGCTGATCCTCACAGTAAGGTATGTTCAGGTTTTTCTTAATTTCAGTAAATGCTTGAAAAGATACATCAGTAGAAAGCTAGTTGAGGTAAAACATGTCGGTGATATTTGCATATGTAAAAAATGCACAAACTATTATATAAGCAGTTAATGGTATCAGATTTCAATCCCTTTAATTTGCAATTTTGAACAAGACAGTTTTCTACCTTTTTTGCAGGATAATTGATATAAAGGTTAGTTTCAGCTAAAATGCATTGAAGTAGTTAAACAGTTTGTGCTCCAAATTTGTAAGTATTTTTAAGAAGTTGTGTTGTTCACAGAGGCCACTTCAACATGAGTAGTGGTTTCTCTCAGTTAGAAACAAAAGGCTCTGGTGCAGTAAATAAAATTATAAAGAAAGTGGTCTAAATCAAACATGATGACTCTGGTCACAGTACTGGGTACCTCACTCTTGGATTTGCAGATGCAGATTTCACCCAACAGAAACAGAATAGATAAAGTACTTTTTTCTGGTTATTCCCTTTCCATCTTTTACATTCTAGTTAACTTATTGGCCTCATGTTGAATACCATCAAAGTTCTCCAGTCTGAGGAATATTACAATGTTACTGGCTGGTACAAAATGCTTCTGCTGTGTTTTAAGTATAGCAATATACAGCCAATGAGTTTTTAATGGCTCTTTATCACAGCTGGACGATAGTAATAAATGCATCAAGACTTCAGACACATTTTCCTTATATGTGACTGAGGACATTGAGGAATCCAAATACATGAGAAATATAATTAGAATATTATGATTTACAAGTTGTAGCACTATTTTCAGTCTCCTCAGATTTAAACTTGGCTCACTTCAGATTTTAATGCACTAGAAAAATCAATATTAGGCTAACTTTATAAATATAGCAGCAAACCTCCAAATTTTTTATTTCCACATATTCATGTAATCTCTGGTGACTCTTACAAGATGAGCTTTTCCAATCACAAGTGATAATGAAGCCATCTGCTTAGAGATATGAGATCATCAGGTATCAGGTTTCCTGTTCTCCCAGATTTCATTAAAACTATGATTTAAAAGAGGAAAGGTTGACCTAAAATCTGTTTATTAATTCGGTAACCGACTTTTTTTCTCCTTTCTTATTACAGGCATGTTTTCATCCTTTGATAATCATTCTTGTAGCACAATATATAGTCCACATGATTTGTGTGCATATGTGAGCATAGACTTAGGTACATTATTAAGTAATATTGCACAAATATGGCCACATTTGTCTTTCACTTGTTTTGAAAAGTATAGAATTGAAAAGGTAAACTTGGAGCAATTCTTGGCCTGCAAATTATTGTATGTTTTAGATCACTGAAATTAAAGTCACTTTCAGTGACAGTGTAAACAAAGTTAAATGTGAAGTTGAATGTGGTGTAGCAACTTTTAGCTCTCTTCACACTGCGTTTTACAAAACAGCCAGATGAAAGCAGGTTTTTTTCTACCTTTTATGAATTTCATGTGAGCAGCACAGTCAGAGACAATTGCAAATCACAGAAAACACAAGACAATCTCCCATAATGGAAAATTTCTCATCTTTTTTAGTAAATGGTAATAACTTTACTTCTGGGATGACACCATTCTTGATGTCCCATTCCTATTTATCTCAGTGATATGTTAGGACTAAAGGGTCTGATGTAACTCATCCTGCCACAAATCTCCCTGTTTTGCATTTGGTTACTTGATCAAAAAGTTAGAGTGTGACAGTAGAAAGAACGTAATGCTGTAAAGCTGCTCTAGTGTAATGCTGGATGAGCCGTACTGGAGATACTTGATCTGTATCTTTTTCAGGAACAAATATACCATCGTATATTTGGGTTAGCCGCATATTTTGGTTTTGGATACCCAGGAAGTGTCTACATTCATGTTGTCTTTGATTTTCACTGCAGAGAAAAATCACTCTTCTCTGCATCCCTATCTGCAGCATGCATACATGAATCCATGTCCATCTCCCTTCTGCATGGTAGTGTTGCCTAGATTAATAATTTCTGATTTGTGGTTTTTTTCACGTACAACTTGTTTTGTAAAATCAACAGAATAAGCCTATTCTATGGTATTTTAACTTTTCTGTTTTCAGTTAAATAAGATGCCCCTAAGCAGTGGTGGTCACAAACGTTGCCAGGGTTTAAATGTTACTGTTGTGGTTTCTCCAGCCCATTCTGCCTAGGAGGGCTTCCTTGTTCATTGTAAGGGTGGTCTGCACTGCGGAAATGGCAGGGCAATGCTGCACAAGCTTTGTGCTCCAGAACAGGCACCGAACTATTTCAAAGTTCACACTATAATAGACAAAAAGTGATAAGTGAGTGTTTCATAATAGGCAAAGCAATGTCAGTATTTATAACAAAGATGTTATGACTTGAGTTAACCAAGATGCTGTTTTCTTACCACTTCTTAAATAGTTGGGGTGCTTTATATGACTAACACCCCAATGTGAAGCTCATTTTCCTTTTTGTTTCTGACTCTAAATGCTGCTCTAGGTAGTTTGACTAGAAGTTACTGCTTAAGCACAGTCAGGTGTCCGTTTGCAGCAGACACAAGTGGAGGTTTTAGCATATTTGTGAAAATGGTACTTTTGTCTCTTTCCCCTTGGAAAGCAGAATGAAAACTGTCTTGACCCTGGTCTCTTAGCCCCCACATTTCTTTCTTTTCAATATATAAAAAGCAATTAAAAATAAATCACTGTATTGTTTCTGCCTTCAGCCAAAATGCCCTCCAAACATATTCACCGTGGGTGAAGAAGAGTTTGGTCTTTTCAAAATATGCAGTTGCATGCCAATATCTGCTATTAGATTAGACTTTGTTGTGAACATATCCCAGTAACATCTTGCTTGGTCAGTCTTAGGCTGCTTTACGTGGCTCATTATGGCATCACATGTGATTGTTCTCCTTCAAGAAGAATGATGTGCCGATGAAGAATTAATTAAATTTATAAGGAAGCAACATTTTCTTAAGGGCAGAGATAATATGTTTACCTATGATTATATTCACTAGTTATTCCTTTGTGATTATGGGGTTAGAAGAGCTTATTGATTACCTCTCTTTTCCAAAATTAACGTAACAGGATTTTTACATAATGAAATTGAAAACAAGAATATGCTATTTTAACTCATTTGAGCCTCAAAGTCCTTCTTTTGTTTCTAAAAATGTTTATGAATACTTTGGAAATTTAAGTTACTTGGCTTTAAAACAAAATTCTTGGGGTTTTTAATGAAAATATGGATTTAGGAACAATACGTTGTAATTACATTGTCTTGTTATCTGCTGTTTTCTGTTATTCTAAATGGTTATCAAAGTTAATCAAATAAGTTTGAAATATTTTGTTGAGAAAAATGTGCCTATGGTTACCTTTTGTTCTTTCAGACTCTCAGGGTGGTATTTCACCTCCAGATTGCACACACCGAATTACAAGGCGGGGGGGGATTCAGTCACCTAAAAATAGATGTGTTTGCCATTTGAGATGTTTTAGGGTTCCCAAGACACATGCAGAGGTTGGGCAAATATGATACAGTACGTGTGGGAGACCTGGAGCGGCAGCTGGAGGACAGAAGGACCCCATCTCCTGGTGTTCAAAATACCATACCCTTATATTTCAGCAACTGATTCACGTGCTGAATGTCTGCGTTTGAGCAGCTTTTCCTCTTAAATACACCTACTGCCCTATGAAATGTCCCCAGTTATGCTGCCTGGCCTTCAGCTGCCCCTTCAAAAGGGCATGGTTGACCCAGAGGTCCTGTGCCAGCCTTGTTAGCTCTGTGCGGCCATCTTGCATGGCCTAAAACGCCTCAGATGGCACCAGGCCCCTCTACGCGGACAACTGAGGCGAGCCATCAGCTTCTTCAAGTGCAGAATAACCTTGAGGCAAGGAGATACGGACGGGCAAGCTAGGAATGATGGTTTTCTTTAAGAGGAATGGAAAAGGCAGTGTTTCGGTGATTGAATGACAAAAGGAAAGACACGACAGCTCGAAACACAGTAGAAAAAGTTTGTGGGTTGTCTGTGGAGCAGTGAGGTGTGTCAGGTCGCTCTACCACTGCACGGCAGACACAGAGTAGTAGAAGTTGACTGACATTTATATTTTGAATTGGTGAGAGCGAAAGGTGTGATAGTTTCAGCCAATGTCTGCGGAATAATTGCACGAATACCAAGGAGTCCCATGATGAGGATGTTACAGTGAATCAAAGCTGGAGTTTTCTAGGCCACAGTCAAGAGCTGGAGCAGCCAGGGACATTTTGCCTCCTGCTGTATTGTGGAGGACGAAGAGGGTAAAATTAGATACCACTTTTAAATATAGAGAGAGAAAAGTATGGTCTCACAGTCACAAGCCTTAGAGGTCAGGAGGATATATGGCTTAGGGCAATAAGCAGTAGTCGTGAGGCAGAGGGAAAGTAATGAGAAGAAGCTTGGATGTTTTGAGACTTTTTTGCCTGCAAGTAAAAAAAAATAGCAATAAAAGAAATCTTCTTGGGAAGGTGGGGTTGCTCATCACTAGGAAGCTAATTCATCCTGGATTAGAGATGACGTTTTTTCTTCCTAAGAATTTTTTTTGAAGCAATGTTTACTTTCCTGTTCTTATTTCAAAGAATACATTTTCACTGAGGTAAAAGCCAGAATCTGCATATAAATGGAAATCCTTCAACATCATCACAGGAAAATTTCATTTTCTTGTGCAAGGATAATATTATTATATACACTTCTTAATACTGAATGAAGTGTAAAACAGAATATTTTATTTAAATGTAAATTTTGAAAAATGAATGCAAGGGTATCTCTGAGTTCATTCAGCATCAAAATGCTGCTATTGGGTAAAATGAATAAACACTTAAACTATACTTCAGCTTCTCTCTCTGTATCTGTTAATATATTTTTTTTTAATAAGTCTAAAAGCACTGCTACTTGGCATTCTTATTTATGAAAAGCCATTTGTGACAGGTAGGACATAAGTCTGTAACCCTTTAATTTCCTTCTGGTTTGTGTTTGAGGAAAAAAAGCAAGAACTTTCAGTGTCCTTCTCACATAAACTATTTATCAAAGAAATTACTATTGCTTTGGCTGCCACTATGGCGCAAGGACTTTGCTTGTCTTAATCTCAATTTCCCTGAAATTAAGTATTACTTTCCCTGTTCTAGACATCTGCTGTTGGAGACAATACATTGAACTGGACAAACCTTTTTTGTTTCTTGGTTTGTTCTGTGGTTTGTTTTTTTTTTTGTTTTTTTTTTTTTTTCTTAGGTTTTTATTTAAAGAAAGAACTGCTCTGGCTTGTTGAATCCAGAAGAGGATTCACCCAAGAGCAATCAAATGGTAGTGCCCCACTCTCCTTCTCATTTCCTTTTGTCATGAAAAAGCTGGTTCAATAATAGTTTCTGGTATATTTAAAGTATGGTACTTTTTTCAGGACTCTCTTCTTGTGTCCAAAGAAGAGCAATGAAACCGGTGAAGGGTCTAGAGCACAAATCCTATGAGGAGCAGCTGAGGGAACTGGGGCTGTTTAGCCTGGAGAAAAGAGGGCTGAGGGGGGACCTTATCGCTCTCTACAACTGTTTGAAAGGGGGTTGTAGTGAGGTGGGTGTCCATCTCTTCCTCCCCAAGTAACAAGTGATAGGATGAGGGGAAATGGCCTCGAGCTGCATCAGGGGAGGTTGCCATTCAATATTAGGAAAAATTGCTTCACCAGAAGGATTGCAAGCACCGGAACAGGCTGCCCAGGGAAGTGGTGCAGTCACCATCCCTGGAGGTATCTGAAAGACGTGTGGATGTGGCACTTAGGACATGGTTTAGTGGTGGACTTGGCAGTGTTAGTTTTATGGTTAATCTTGATCTGAGGGCCTTTTCCAAACTAAATGATTCTGTTCTTAATTATGATGCACATTCAGTGTGACATTCACAGTCATACCTGGCAGTTTCTATTTGCCATTTTTAAATTGGGGTAGTATTTATTAACCTTACTAAGCTCCTGACACACCTGGCTTGAAATAAACTGCTAAGTATTGCCAATACCTTTTTTCTGGCTTTAGCAATTCAATAACCACACTTTTTGGTCACTACTGAGAACTGAGTTGCTAAAATGTGATGTTTTACATCTGTAAACAGTAATTAAACATCTGTGAATAATTGTACATTAACAGACTAGCATTGAATTTAAAAAAATAGATGTGTCAGTAAATCACAAGCGGTAGCAATACACAATTAGAAAATTAATCACTGTTGTAAAATAACAATAACAAAAAGCACCTGCCTTTCAGAGGGATAAGCACTGATGCCATTACAGCTTTCTCACTTTCTCCGTTTTGCAGTGACATGTGATGATCTACTCCCTTTAACTCTTCATCTGTCTGCAGGACTGGAATCTATCATATCGCAAGAGCGAGCCTGAAGCACGGCAAGGAGTTTTTCTGCTTGCGTTGCACCTTTCTCCTCCGTCTCTGCCATTGTCTGATCCTCCTGCTTCCCTCGCCTGCCCCGGCAGCGTTACTCCCACCCCAGGGGCCCCCAGCGCCTTTGTCTCCTGGCTACATCTCTTGGGAAGCATCATCGGGTCATGAACCATTTCCTCCAAACACTGACTGCATCTGCTGCCTTAGCACAATGATAGAGTTGCTTATACGGTCCCAACTTGCTGCAACGAAAAGCTGTGCTCTTTCAATTTATCCGATGAGTTTTTATTAGGGCTGGTATTACAGTTGAGCTCATTTATAGAAACTGCCATCAATAAGGGGACAAATTTTCCTCTACTGCACCAAATAACTTCAGTAAGCCGTTGCACCTTGATGAGAAGTTTATAACAGAGTTGCATTTTCAAAAGTTCTTAGTTGTCTTGGTCTATATTTTATTTTCAAACATCTGCCAAAAAATAGGTTTGTTTTTTTCTAAGCAACATCTGGAATAAATTCAAGCAACTCTCTGCTCCTATGACCTTACAACACTGCACTATAACACTAATAAAACACATTTTAAAAAAAAATCTCTGTGTTCTGTTAAGCACTGCCTATTTACAAGAACAAGTTAATTTTGTGAAGACAAAGCAGGGCTTTGTATGTCATAGAGGACTTACTTTAAAACTTATTTGATTACATGGATCAGTTTGCACCCTTTTCCATGAACAAATAATTGAAAAATATCATCAGCCAATTTGTTCTGGATTTGTAAGCCCTAGGGAACTAGATTTCAAGGGGAAAAAAAGAGATAATGAAAGTAAGTAATATTACAGATTACACTGAGCCAGGTCTGTTTCCACTCTTTTTCTAGATCTGCAAGTTGAGGGGAAAGTAAAGGGATCCTTTATTTAATAATCAGTTAAGTCCTAATTAGTTTCAGAAGCCTAGGGAAGGGAGTAAACTAAAATCCTAGCTACGGATTAATTATGTGGACATTTTCTCTAAGGTTACTAACAAACAGGAGTACACATTGCAGAAAAAGATTCATTTGTATGATGTAGGGAGAAGACACAGGAAAGCTTCCAAGTGCTCAAGAAAGTACCCACTTGTATCTGCAATCATCATAGCTATAGTAATGTTATTACTACTACTCCTGTGCTAACAGTGTTGGCAATACATTCTATTATGTCTCGAAAAGGCAGTTATTATGCTTACCTGGAAAAGACCTGCCTGCACCCTATAGCAAGGAAGTCAGAACATACCCCAACATACCTTATAAAGTATCAACACACAGGAATAGAAGACAAGGTAAATGCATCCATCTTTGAACTAACCTGAAAGCAGTGATAACAAAATATATACTGATCTACCTTGGGGTCTGCTATGTTCATATGAAGGGCACATTGACCAGGCTGGCATAAGGAATTAGGAGAAGAGTAGTTCTCTCTTCACAACAGATGGAAAGGGAAAGCCAAGCTGACATGATAGCTTAGTGAATTAAAAGCTTTACCCCATTAGAGCCTGATGGTACAGCCAGGTCAGCACTGGTTTTACTGTCCAGTCAAATCATACCCACATAACTTCTGTTTCTGGGAAGGAAGAAATATTTGCATTTATTTATCTTTGCACTAAGAGGCAAAAATTCCCATGAAAACCATGAATGACTTGCTGACTGACTTTAGCAGCAAGAATGCCTAACCATGAAGCCAAATATGTTCCACAAATATGTTTATTCTTCCAGGTCCATCCTGATTCCATTTTACATTATTCCCTGAGGTGGACAAAATTCTAAAGCTTGAGGGTAAAATTAGAGTCAGAGTGGTATACAGTCATTCCCTTATCGATCCAAATTTCACAGCATGGAAATCCCAGCTGGTTTGAAAGAAAGCTGGAAATATTATGAGAACAGATTATTTTCTGGCTGTTGATTGTGGGTTTTTTATCTCCCTGGGGAGAATGTAGGTTCCCTAAGCCACACTCTGCATTTAGACTCTCTACCAGGAAACCCTAGAGAGGTAATTCTAAATCGTAGCTTTCTACATGCTGTATTTGACAGCTGGGTCTTGGAAACTTGCAGTGCCTCTGCTGCTCTCTCAGCTGAAGCCGACAGGATTTCTACAAAGGATTCAATGGATTTCTAACTGGGGACAATGAAGATGTTACTAATACCAGTTTTGATGGAGAATTCTTATCCAAAGCATTCTCCTTTGTTTCTCTTTTACAAGCAGAAAAAAAACCCATCTAGCTCATTTCAGGAAGAAAGAACATAATGGCACTGATACAGGTTCATGTATACCTGACTAGACAAGGTA
>JANZLP010000008.1:5994830-6005178 GCA_026930925.1 Chelictinia riocourii | reverse complement strand
GAGTGGTTTCTCTGTAACTGGGCGTGAGGACACAGGGGCTCCCTCTTGGCTGGGTGATTTCGGTGGGGCCAGGCTTGTCCCCCATAAAGCATAAAGAGAGGAGCTTTTAAATTTAAGTCACACAGCAACATAGGTGAAATGAGTCATTTGAATGTTAATACGGTGAATACAGTTGTATTAATACCATGTCCCTGCTATTTTGGAATAGACAGAATAGCCTTTAGAAGCTCTTAGCTCACTGCTTGTTGTTTGTATTTCTTGTTTAAGTGTGCTGTGTTACAGTGCTCATCTTTGAGGGCTGTGTTGGTGGTGCCTGATGAAGTATTACACGGTGCAGAGCTAGACTACTTAACCCCAAAGTTTGAGAGCGTGTGCTCTATGGGACAGCTTCAGGCTGTTTTCTTCAGAGAATAAGATTCGATGGGGACAGTTGAAAAAGCAAAAGTCTTGACCTTTGAATGCATGAAACGTTGGGGAATTATCCTTACCCAATACACAATTAGCTCATGTTAGAGGAAAGAACAGTAACCCATTTCTTTGTGCCTGTTTCTTTTGTCTGTCCTTTCTTTCCCCTCCTCGAAATTCCTATATGCATATCCTCTCAGTGTTTTAGCAGTATGTATGGTTTTTTTCTGATTCACTAATAAGGCTGAATTTCTTTCAGAGTGAAAGAAAAACATGATGTAAATCAAGATTCTGTGATTCTATTTCTGCACATCATGTGTGCTGTTGTTGGCAGTGCTAGGAAGAACCATTCCTCTTGTCTTAGTTTTAACAACAGTTTGTGAGAAAAAATAAACTAAACAATACTGTTGCCATTGCAAGGCTGAGATTAGGAAAACGTATTTAATCACTAGAGATTAATGAACACATGGCTTTTCTTCTTGAAATAAAGGGTGAGGACTCTGCAATCTGAATTATTCTTTTAATGAAGGTGAGATGTTACTGATGCTACTTTTATCAGGTTTTCAGGTACTAAGAATTATTTGATGTTCTTCAAACCTGGTTACACTGATTATTTGTACAATATTTACTTGTTTTTCCTTCTTGAATTCTATGCATGTTTTCATCTCCCAGCCCCCTTTTTTAATGCAGTTACTCTCTGTGACAGCATTCTGTAGTATTTATCCATAATATTTGTATTTGTCTCTTCCTTGATAAGGTAAATGTGAGGGAAGGTCATGCTGCTTATGTTTTGTAAAGTTTCAGTAAGCTTATAGCCAAGACTATTGCTGGTATAGTGTCCCAGAACTCTTTAGCTGTTCATTTACGTCTTCAACAAAAGTGTAAGTATGTAAGTTTTGAGTAATACTCTTTTTCCATTAGTCCTACAGTTTTCTTAACAGTGAGGAAAGAATGCAAATCTTTGGAGACTCAGCTGGGGTTTTGATGGCCCAATAAAACTAAAATTTTTTTGGCATGAAGCCTTTAAACACTGCAACAGATCTTGCGTACGATTGGTATGATTTAGAAAGACTGCACATGGCAAGCCCGGTATTGGACAATTATACTGATGGATTTGTTAGAGGCTTTTTTCCTTTCTCCCCTGTAGCAGAATACAGTCAGCTGAAGACTTTCTTTGTGATCATCACAAGTTTCAAATTTAAAATGGTTTTTACATTCTGTGCTTTGTCGTGCAAGTTCTACATACACATATATGATTAAGAAATACTTTTAAGAAACATGCACTGATTGTGAGACAATTATCAACTACTAAGAGAACCTGAGTATTAATGTCCTGATTTATTTATTTATTTTATTCAGTCATTTTTCCACTAAGAGAAATCCATCTAATTTTTTTTCTTTTTTCATGGATTTACAATTCAGTATCTTTTTCCGTCACTTAACAGATCAGGCACCATGAACAGTAAACACGATGTATCTTCTACTCTGTAGTGGATAGTACCTTATATTCGCAATGATAATTACCCTTAATATTACCTGCTTCAATTTTTGTTCAGTGATTTGTAGGATGAGGTTCCTGTTGTTTCCATTGCCTGCGGAGTTGTATTTTTAGTGATTGATGGAAGGACAAGTTTTAGGTAACTACAGGCTTGAGGCAGTGTTTGTAGGAATCTTGTCAATGGTCCTAAATTGTCTTTTCTGTATCCTTAATCTGATTGAAAGGTGCTCCCTGTAACGACTTCGTTGTTTTTTTGTTCAGGCTTCTTTCAGATGTCTTAAATACCACTGCTTCCATTAAAAGAAAAAAAAAAACACCACCCAACTACAACAAAAATCTACTCCATGGTTTATGATCTTACTATTGGGGATTTTTCCTGCTGGTAAACAGGTCTGTGTAAAACTGCTCTAATCCTTCCTAAATCTTTAAACTTCCCACTCAGCTTGCAGACCCCATCCCTTACATGCTCCCACACTTTATTATCCTGCAAATGGTTTGTTCCGTTGCTGCTCTGCTGTGGCAGTCTCCTTGGTTCCCTGGGAAGCTTTTGTTCTGCTCTGGGTTGTCTGGTTCTAGTACAGAGAGTTACCTGCAGCACGGAGCCCTTCAGGAGGACTCACTGTGCTGGGGTTTGTTTTCATGGCAGTTGGCTTTCCCGAAAGAGCGTGTGTGTAACCTAGTTACTGGACCAGTAAAGATCTGTCCGTCTCTCTGCTTCTGAATTTTAATAATTCTTCTCTAACTGCTGTCTTCCATGTTATATAAAATATTCTATACGTTTGTTTTCTTGAAATGTAATTAATCATTATTTTTATGCTGAGCTAAAGCAGTTTGTGATTAATAACCTCAAGGTTCCTTTTTGTTACCATATACTTAGTCATCTTATCTGTGTTAGTAAGGCATGATGACCTATTTTGGTTAGTATGTCTGGTTTTTGAGCTGAAGGATGATAGCAGAAGTGTTTTACTGGAATTTCTTGGGCATGCGAGAGACGAAAAAGGGGAGTAAAATAGAAAAAATGTTAGTGGAGCGGGGATTCTGTTCCATAAGATGTTAGAAGCATGTTAGACTATGAAAGCTTTAAAGCATCAACCTTGTTTTTAAAAACTGTCTTTAATAAGGAGTTCATTTATATACTTCTGATCATTCTATAGACCCTTCAAGCAAGCTTGACTTTGCTACAGTAATTCGGTAAGGTGCTGCTATGCCCTACATCCATTAACAGAGGTTCTCTGCTGCCTGGCAGTATGTATTCCTTACAAAGACAGCCACTAATTTTTTTTTTTTTATTAGATTAATGCAACTTCGAAGGCTCCTCACTGAATGAGTCCATTAAGAGAGCTGCCTAAAGGATATCTTATTTTTGCAGAACATGCAAAAAGCCGGAGTCACTTTGCAAGCTGAAGGCTGTGGTAACATACTGTTTATTTCCCTTAAAGCAATATTGCATTTGGCTGTTCTGCTGGTTCTTCATGCTTAGAATTTACTAATCGAGGGGAAAAGACTTTAAAAGGATTGAATAATCATACCCATAATTTTTTTTTTTTGTTATGTTGTCTTCCATTAAAAAAAAAATCCCACTTTTTCCTTTAACTTACAAGGTCTAACAACCTCATAGGTAGTTGTTTATCCGTTTCCCCATCTTAAGCACTTCATAAAGGTGAGAACCAAGCCGTAAGCCTCCCAAATTGTACACATAGTTAGTATTCCCTAACTGACTAACTAGGCCTCGTAGTTGCTAGACTCTTACTTTGTTGTAAGAAGGGTGAAAATATCAGGTTCATGACTGTGTGTCTGCTTTGTTTAGTAACAACCTCAGTGGTTTTTCTAGCAGTCTTATTTAAACTTGACTTAGTGAACAAAGTTTAATTCACTTAGAGGCTGAACTTTCTGAGTCAATGACCCCTCTGGCGGGGGTTCCGCAGCCTCCGGAGCGAACTCTTGCAAAGGACTCGGAACATTCAGTCTGTACCCGAGCGAAGCTGCTAATTGTCCTCCGCTGGTGGCACGGGGAGCAAGTGTCCACCACGTCCTTCTCTTACCTTCTTCTACTGATTTAAATCGTTACTGTCTTTTGGAGAACTTTTAAAAACCAGTATGGTACCATGTTGCCCCTTGGATAAATAACGGGGTAATTTCTCCCAACTTCAGCCCCTGGGAAGACCTCCGGTCCTTCCGTCTCTCCCCAACCTGGACCCTGCTGTCAACCTGCTGCTTCACCGAGGTGCGATGCTCCGAACTGCCAAACCGAGTGTGGAGCTGGAGGATTATTTTCTGAATTTATCTTACAGCACTGCTGTGCAACATGATGTTTATTTTTTGCAGTCAGGTAGCGTGGGTGCCTGCTGCTCTTCGCTGCGGGGTTACTACCCGGTGGGCTGCTCCTCACCTTACACCTTGCACCTCAGTGTTGTTACACTACAGGTATATATATTCTATATCTTTATTTCTAGGTACGTAAACACTATGCCTATTTGTCTTATAGGAACATTTAAAAGAGAAGCCAGTTTGCAGTGCACTTGCTTCCTTGGAGCTGATCCTCCTTTCAGTTATGTTCACATAAATCAGCTGTAACTCAATCGGGGTCAAGTGCATTGCATTGATATAAATAACTCAGACTTAAATATTCATTAAATAAATTGAATAGCTCTTTGAAAATTGGAAATTACATAGATAAAATATAACATTTAAGGGATGCAGGATAAACAGGAAGATACCCTTCAAAGTGTTTGTAACTTACTCCCAGCTGTTATCCTTGCTAAGTAAGATAATTATTATCTATTTTATAAAGAGCTCCTGCAATCGCTATAGGAGCTGCAGATACCAACACCACCTCGAAAGGCCGGGAAGATGCTGTGGACTGCATACTTGACAAATGAGATTACATCTAGGGACGCTCTGGTTCCCAGCTCTGTATTCAGACCACACGTCTCTCCGCTGATACTTGGGAAGAAACCTTGCTTAAATGAAGCCTCCAGTCCTTCTGGTTTCGCCTGAAGAGGATGCAGCTCTGTAACGTGTTTAATAAGAAGTACCTCTGCTTCTATATACAAGATATGTAACCAAACCTGGCAGGTACTGAATACCTACTAAGCAGAATTACGGAGTGAGATCTACGTTGCTACAAGGTTAGAAGAGATCCGTGCCAGGGAAGAGCTCCGTCAGAACTACGGAAGATGTATCGGTACTTCAAAGCGGTGGTTTGATCAGCGGTTATCTCAAACGACTTGAACTCACCGAAAGTCTGGTGAAGTAGCCGTATGGTGAAAAAGGCACAGGAATATTTTGAAACTAACTCTTGATTCACTTTCCTAGGGAACATAAAAACCTTTATACAGAAAGCAGGAATTTGGACCACAAGGGGGGGAAAAAAAAAAGTGGGAAAAAAAGCTAATGGCACAGCATGGCCAGCATGGCACGCATCTTTAGTTGTTTACGTTCCACAGACAGAAATAGCATATTTATGTTTGATTACAGGCTTTGTCCACCCAAATCCCACTTCTTCTTTGGCCTGGAGAACAACAGCTCCCCATAGGAATTTTGATGAACTTGTCAGTTTAGCAAAATAACTTTGTATCGCCACACTCATAGACATATGCCATAGACACACTGTGTGTGACAGCAACTAAAAATCCTAGAAAAGCAGAAAGAAAGACGCATTTTGAGGAAGAGCTACTTTTAAAAGCACTATGTAGCAAGAAGTTTTCAACTGGGTCCTCTGCAGAAGTATTTGTTACCTACGCGTGGCATTTTCTGAATTTTGGAGCAGCTCATGGGCGGGATATGCGCTATTAACGTTTCCTACCAGAAAGAGAAGCTAAGAGCAAGCGAAGAGGGCACACGCCAAGCGAAGAAGGGGATCCCGTGTGCTCAGCTCCTTTGGGAGCCGGGTAATTACGTTTGACGAGCTTCTGGTTTTGCAGGTGCCATCAGCCACCGGCAAAACCCTTCCGCCGGAGTCATCCACCCTCCTCCGAGCCGCCGCTCCCGACGCGGGTGTTTCGGCACAGGTTTCCTGAGACGTGGCGGGAGATCGCTCCCGAGTGCTCGAGCACCTCCACAGCCACACGCTACGGCCAGCGGCTTCCCTACGTGGTTTTCCATGGGCTACACCAGTGAGGACCTGGTCTTGTTCTGTTGCTGTACCACTTACCGCGTTTTGGGTAACCACAGTGTCTGTCACTGAGGTTTGGGCAGCCGCGTTACTCATCACCAGCGATGAAGAGGCCATGGTTTGGGTGGCCGCAGTGCTCATCGTTTTGTTGTTAGATCCAGAGAGCTTCTCTTCCCCTTGAGGGTACTGAGTGGTGTTGAACAGGGCTCTATAGGCATGGGCCAGGCCCCAGCATGTTGCAGTAATTTGTAAATCTCTGGAGTTGCCAGGGCGACAGCATACCTTTTCCAGATATTTTACTAGTTCTTCTGGATTCTGCACTTGTTCAGAGGTGAATTTCCAGAGCATTGGAGGTGCCCACTGTTCTAGGTACTTGCCCATACTACCCCATACACCCTGCCACTCATAGTTATCCAGCCTCAGGGCAGACCTCTGAGTGACTTTAAATAGTTGTTTAATCTTAAACGAGAGCTGAATCACATTCAGAAGCATACTGATTCCCAGCAAGACTGTACTGGTCTCAACATAGGGTGCAGTAATTCCATATAATGCATTTGTAGAAATGATGACAACTTGAAAGGACTGCAAATGCACAAATTTGGTTAAGAACAAACTGGAATTAATCAAGTGACTGCTACAAGCTAAACACAGCATCTTAAGGTCATTTATTAAACTGCAATCCACATGAAACAGCAGAAAAAAGTTTATTACCTAGATTCGTTTTCTTGCTTTTTACTTTTTCAAGCTCCCGTTCCAACTCTACTGTCTGGTATTCCACTGTGGAAGATATACCTTTTAAAACAGAAGACAATATTTTCTTTTGGATGAGACTAACTATAGTACTGTAAGACACACTGTGGCAATTCAGATTTAGGAAGCATCACATTAACATTTGTGGCTTTAAATTGCAAGTGTTTCTTTGAGACTCTTCAACTACTTTTCAAAAAACAGAGGCTTAGTCAAGAACGCTCTAATTCTGTCTAACCAGAAGAGTTCAACACATCAGAGGTTTCACAGTGTGACCTTCTGTCATAAACCAGTTACAGTGTGGCAGTCTGATGCAGGATGGCTCAAATGCCTCATATTTTTATCTCTATGTGATTCATATATCAAGATGTAAAGAATCTCTGGATGGCCATCAAGGGCATTATTATTCAGCAACTTAAAGACAAAGTGGACCTTTGCCTCCGAACTAAGCAAGCTGTTGGCTGGACCTCCAGTTTCAGCTTCTGCCCCTCTCTCCCTTTCCCCAGTTCTTTCTACTCAGCGAACTCAGTTTCCGTACTGCTGACCTGCTTGTTGACAAATCTTCTGCTCTATCAGTTTGCCTGATTTGGTCGGTCTTCTGCCGCAGAGCTCCCTCTGACAACCATAATCAGATCTTCCTCACAACCACCCATATGACCGTATTCTTTCACTTTTCACAGTTTACAGCATATGCACGTCACTTGCGCAACTCCTCAAACTCTCTACACCAGCTGAAAACTGACAACCATAATATTAATTCCTCTCTCCCTTCCTAATTTTTCTGCCTAAAAGTTACTCAGCAAGTCTTCCTCCTATCCCTGCAGGGGCTGTAGGAAACCCAGGCCATTTTCCCTCTCCACCCTTTTTCCCTTGAACCTCCCATTCTCTTCCAACCACCCATCTTTTCCAGTGCAAGCACACTGTGGTTTCTTTCCTTGATTCCAGTTCCTCTACAAACAACTGCACAGTGTTCAAGCAATGACACAGCTCTGAAATGCTGAATAGAGATCTGCTATTTCAGTCCCAATCTCATAATTTCTACTTTAGCTTTTATTCTTTGCAATCACAAACTGGAAACGTTCTTCCCAGGTTAAGTTAAGAGACACTCTCCACTCATCTTTGACCCACTTTCATCCCTTTTATTCCTGAATGAACACATTTGAAAATAAGTTAAGAGGGCTTATATTTTCCCTGTCTATTCCAGGCCAATCTCACTCTGTGAAAACGCTCGGTGGCAGTGACAGTTCACGGTCTTAAATCCCAAATCCTCTCTGTTATCTGCTTTCTCGATTTACATTGACACCCTTTGCCTGTTGGCCATTCCCTACCCTCAGCCTCACCTTTGATTGCAGGCTAACCTGTAATAGCACCATGCTCCAGATACCTTTTTTTTAAACACTCTCCAATAAATTTCTATGAAATTAATAGTCTTGTCCAAGCTTTTATCTCATATCTTGATTATTTGCCTACAAAAACTAAATAGCTCTTAGGTTGCTGGCACACTAACTCTACTTTATAGTCCAGTCTCATTATTTCCTTATTCTCTGTTGTCTGCTCATCCATCCAGAAATCTCAGTACATGATAAGAAGGTGAATTTGTCATCCCATCAGGCCCCACATTCCAGCATAGTGAGGTCCTACCCGAAAACCAAGATACATGAGAGTATTTCTTGGACTTTTTTTTTAACTTTAACTTTTTATTTCAGAATATCAATACCGATTTTTTCAATGCAAATTATCAATGAGACATCCAACTGCTTCAAAAATTATTCTTTAAATGTTTAATTGCATGCTTCTTTCACACACATTTTTGCATATAATACATAACCTCTGTGCTATGCCTAAACATTTATTTTTGGTATCAGTGACATAATGCATATGGGGTAATACTTACAGGGCTTCAAATATATACATATCTCAAATCCCAGGACTAACTAGTAAGACTGACAAATGCTGTTTTGTAACAACTTCTATTCACTTGAAGTACCTGCAGTATGAATGTCAGTTTAATTTTTCAGTGTTTTTTAAATAAGTAATCATAATATGGAGGGTTTTAGAAAAAGTTGGGTTTTTTTTAAAATAAAAATCTCATTAGCATTATAAAAATAAGCTTTTGTGCTGATGTGTTCTCTCTAAAAGAAGACTAAACCATCTGTTTTATGGAATGACTTATCACTATGAGTTAAGAAAAAGGACAGCTATAGAGCTCAGTGGAAAAAGTCTCAAGAACTTTAATGGACGCAGTTGAAAAAGCAAGAATACTCAAGTTAGCATCTGACACTTTCTTCTTCTCCATAACTGATTTAGGGGTCTCCGAGGAATAGCTTTATTCAAGATATAAGTTGCTCCCCACCTTCAGTATAAAAATCCAGAGCTCAAAACACTGATATTCACAGGAGTCTTTCCAAAGTCAGCATGATCACATTAGGTCCCTAAGAGACACGTCAGTAGAAAATCTGAATCACATTTAAGTGCTCTTGTAGTTCCTCCTTAAAAATAGTAGCAAACAACAGGTTGCTATACAAAAGGATATTTTACGAGGGGAAGGCAAAGTTTCAGATCAGTCAAAAGAGTATTTGAAAAGGATGCAGCTAAATTCTTAAAAGCTCTATAACATTAGCTTTATTTCAAACACGCACAAAGTTCAATGTCAGCGCTGTCTAGCCAATAAATCAAATTGGTAGACAAGACTTGTTTGGACTAGCAATGAAAAGTTAGAAGGGATTCTCCAAGAAAGCCACAAAGCAGCTCATTTAAGGTCAATTTAACGGTATTATTCTGTTTTTCTTCCAGCCCCGACATAAGATTTCAGTACCTCAAAGGAAATTGTAAGAGTATCTATTTGCATTCCCCCTAGGTGATTGGCAGTTCAACACCAATTAGTTCAAAATTACACTGTTACTAGCGTGCAATAAAAACAACACCTTTCATCTTTCTTACATAGGTAAGGATACCTTCAGAGCCAATAACTTTGATCAAGTAAGTATTTTTGATCCTACCCCACCCGTCTCTTTGGATTCAGGAAAACTAATAGCTGAAGGCAACTTTTTTCTTTTAATATAAAAAAGTCCCAGCTTTATTCTTCGACTGTAGGAGTGATGTGGGTACTGAAATATAATACACTGGAAACAAATATTTTCCCAAAGCCCAGTATCTCTTCAATAGATAAAAATACTAGGGTAGATAACACAATCAAACTTTCCCCTCCCTCCTCCTCCGATTTTCAGTTATACACTGTAGACATCTGAGAAGGAAGAAAATTAGTTTCCGCAAAGAAGATATGCAGTTTCACAGTTAGATTTGTTTTCAAATATAAAGAGCTTTACAGAATACTCTATCAATTGCATCACCATCAAGATAGTTACATCTATATGAATCAAGAACAGCACCAGCTCGCACAGCTGAACTTTTTTCCTCCTCTGAAAACACAGGCTTTACTCATCCTACTCAGTGGGAACAGTGATTCATGTTACCCCCTTCCTATGTCCAGATATTGTGTGATAGCAATTATTCTACCAAGAAAGAAAGAAAGAAAAAAAAAAAAAAAAAAAAAAAAGATAAGAAAGTGCTGAGGCCAGTGTTGA
>JANZLP010000008.1:5940707-5951141 GCA_026930925.1 Chelictinia riocourii | reverse complement strand
TGGGGATGCTGGGCTTGGCTGAGAAGGCAGAGCTCGTGGTATAGCTGGGAAGTAAGTTGGTTGTATGTGTTTTGGATTTGGTGGGTTTTTTTTCCCCTTTGAGCTTCTTCTATTTAGGATGCTGTGGGGGAAGAAGAAAACCAGAACTCAGGTCCTCAGCCTCTGTGGTAATATTTTACTGAGAGTTAAACTGAAAGTTAACATCTTCAGCAGTCTCAGAATTAATTCACTAGCCACTGCCTGTTAAATAATTGCTTGAAAATGGAACTTGTTCACCTGACAATGAAGTAGCATGAAAGGACTAAACTAAATAATTAGCACAACCTAATATTTTTTAATCTGTTGATAGCTTAGGAGTTAACATTTAAATTTTCAATTTGAAATTAGCAAGATATTTTAAGAGGAGGTGCTCATTTAGCAGGAGATGCCTGGCTAATTTGACTGTGAATTATGATTATTCCCAAAGATAAATAACTTGTCCTCCTCTCCTGCAGATATCTTAGCACCACTCACAGATAATTAATTTGTCCTTCTTAGCCATCAGCTCCTCACATTGATGTTTCCCAGGTGAACAGATTTTACCAATTACTGCTGTTTTCATCTGGGGGCATTTGAAGGCTCCAAAAGGCTGTCTAGTGGAGGTGAAAATTCCTTTGAAAAGGTCATGCATGTGGAAGGCGATACCGTATCAATGAACTTCTTGTAGAAATGCTCCGTAGATTCCTGGGCCCTTGTTGCCATGGGCTGAGTGCTTGGGTATGTATATAGCCCTGTTAACTCAGCATTTAAGCTGTTTTTTACTCTTCTTCATCCATCACAATTGTACACAGTATTCTGGCCCTGAAGAGCACTGTAGCAACAAGTGGAACCCTCTCTGTAAAGGGAATGCCTTTGCTCTCAGGCTTCAGTCCAGGAGTGGCTTTCTTTAGCATTTCTATACTGGTAGCTCAGAGGACCAAAGAGTGACCTGGAGCACTAGGTCCATGACTTTCCACCTTCCTTACTTTTTAGCTGGGTTTTAGGCTGTTCCAAAGAGATCTGTCTGAGATAATTCTAGCTTTGGGTAAGGACTTATCCTGACCTGCAAGGCAGTACATGCATTTCTGGTCTTTGGGGTTGGGGGTTGCTGCCTCATCTTCTTTTTTTTTATTTTTTTTTTTATTTATTTTTTTTTTTTTATTTTTTATTTTTTTAAAACTATAAGGATAGCCCTGGGGTACAGCTGACAATGTGACAACTCTTCTAGCATGCCAGATGGTAAGCTGCTTGGCTTCATTTTCTTCTTATTTTGTTTCTGTGTACTCTGACCCTCTCTGATAAAATAATTTCATGGAAATGTAAGTGTCCAACTTGAGTAAGACTGGCAGTCCTTCTGGCTTAACATTTTGTTTCCCACCCTGGCACATGAGCTGGCCCCTCTGCCTTTCCCTCATTATTCCTCAACATCCGAAGTCCCTTCTGAACCTGCTGATGCCTCCTACCTCCACAATCTTCTGTAGCAGAAAGTTCTAGCAGTGTGCTTCTGCTTATGTAAAGAAGCTCCTTCTCTTACCTCCTCTAAAGTGACGTGTTAGTTTCATCAACTGTTCCCCTACCCTCTTCTTTGTAAAGTTTGAGCTATTTAAACTGCATCACAAACGGGGATGATTATATTTTAGTGAAAAATAATCTCTTTGGTCATTGACTGACTAGCAGAGCAGCAGGTTAAGAAGATGGGTCTGTTTAGGGGAGGGCAAATCTACTTTTGGTGACCAATCAAATGCAGGCAAGAGAGTGATGGAAAAGGGTAGGATAGGTGGGAAAAAGGGGCATCTGAAGATACAAATGTGTAAGAAAGCACCTTAAGAGAAGGGGGAAATAATTTTTCTGGACTTGTATAAATCTGTAACTTTGCTGGACTAAATTCTTTTTTTTTTTCTGTACTTGCAACACTGGTGGTCTGATGCATTCATGTCTTAAACATCACAGCATGACACAGTCACATAAAGAAAGAGCGTTAGAAAATAGTGGTGAATGCACAGCACAGTGTCAGAATTGGAAGCAGAATCCCTCATTCCTCTGTTTAATTGCCTCTTGTCAGATGCTTACACATAGCAGAGAGTTAATGATGTAGCTCTTAAAAATTAGTGCAAATTGCAAGTCTGTTACATTAATATGATTAATTTGAACTGAAAGCTGTAGCTAAGGTACTGCTAAGGCACAGTTGTGTATAGAGCTGTAAAGTTGTATGTGCAGCCATAGCATAGCTACCTGTTCCTTTCTCTCCATGTTCTGTAATGGCAGAAAGGGACTGATCTATTAATTTTATTTTTAGCAGTATCAATATAGGTGTTGGGAGAATGATCTTTTAAATAATATATTGAATGCAAATTACAGTGGTCTAAAATGTATTTGAGTGAAGAAATATCTTCAATAGAAATGCCCAAAACAACCAAATCAGTACAGGCCATTATAGATATCCCAAAACAATGGACACTTGACTTCCAAAATGAAACCTGAGTGTAAGTTAAACTTAAGGTGGTGTCAATCAGCTTATGCCAGTTCCCTACTTTCAAACATTGTAAGGGGCAGGAGTTTAAAAAGAAACCCAGGCTTCTGAAAATGCAAGTGATAGAGAAGAGAATGACTTGGGTTGGTTTTGACTTTTGAACCTGTTTGTCTGAAAGGCAGTTTGTTTTCAGTTCCCAGACCCAGAATGTAGAAAGACTGGGGAATTTTGATCTCCTCCAGGAAGTGCCTGCCCCAGCTGCTTGTGGGAGTTCATCTCCTACTTGCCTTCACATCTGCTCATTGCCTCTCTCTGCTGCCCCCGTCTTCACACCAGAGCAGGAGCCCTGTGGCTCTCCTGGCCCTTTTTGTCCGTTCCAGGGCTCAGCGTCTTATTTCCTAGGCTCCTGCCCCTATTTCAGCTTGTTGCCAGCTGCCCAGGGAAGAGCTGCCATAGGATGCTGAGTATTGCTTGCCATGTGAGTGCTGACTCTTGGGGAGAGGAGGATGACAGTTCAGTCTGGCTCCTGTAGGACGGGCTATCTTCTCCAGAAGGTCAGGGAAATGAGGCAAGAGCGGTTGGAGCAAGTTTCCCAGCCTCCATCTGAAATGACCAACATTTCCAAATTACCAGAAAGGTAGACTTCCTGCTGCCATGGCAACAGAAGTTCCAGTCCTGACTGAATGTGTGATTCATGGAGAAAACAAGGTAAGAATTGGCAAGGCTAGTCCTGCTTATTCCTCTATGCTTTCATTTTCAGTTTCTCAGTGATGCAGTGATTGAGATAGAGACATTGAAAAGGAATGCTCATGTTTAAAACAAAATTGGAGATGTTTGGTTTTCTTGCATTCTTTTTTTAAGAGAGTGGAACATTTTCATCCTTTGTACGAGAAAGCTTTTATTGAGCCAAGCTTGAGCTAAGTATGACAAGAAGTCAATAAAACTTGTAAGTAGCTTGAAAGTTTTTCAAGTTTGCATGAACTTTTGTCCAGTGAGCCTTTATCCTGGAGAGAAAATGTTTAGCTTGAAGGTTAAGATGAATTAGGTGACTTTTGATTATCCAAAGAATGAAGGCTGTGTTCGTACCCTTATTCCTGTTCCTTTGCACATGGTTCTTTCATCCATTCAGTCTGTGCTAGTCAAGGAGGGAGAACTGTTTGAAGAAGGTACTGTAGAGCACTCTGTCTCTCATCCAGCAACAGCTGAATACTTTATGGAAGTATATTAAGTCCTTGACAGGAGAAGGTAGCCAGCTGGCTGCTGCAGCAGGATGTTCTTGTTCTCCCTCACAACCAAAAAGGAGAAGTTGGCAGAGCGCCTGCTGAGCTTGCTGGGGAAGAGGGAAGGCACAGACTCTTGCAGTATTTTAACAAGGTGGGCCGTTAAAAAAAAAAAAAAAAAAAAGGCAGAAAACACACATTTCAAGTCTGCCCAGGCCACCAACTGGAAAGTGGTAAAGGGCTGACTTTAATATGAGTAATTGCCACCCAAGAGCCTCTGTGGTTTAAGGTAGCTTAAGAATCTGCTTACTTAAAGGTTGCAAGCGAGTAAAGTAACTACACCAGTATTTGTCCTGCTTGAAAGAGCATACAGAGTGGTGGTGTCTCACTGGTTAAAATAGTGTGACAGTTCTACACAATCTGGAGTTTGGAGATAATTTGACTGTCCTTTCTTGTCCTAATGAGCACAGTTCAAGTCAAGATGTCACTGTGGGTTACTAAGAAAGATAATTGAAAAGAAAGAAATTCCCATTATAATTGGCAAGTTCAGAAAAGAGGGAGCACTAGAACAGTGCTCACCATTTCATTATGCCAAGCTTTGAAACAACATGAGATACTATCCACTCAATCATCCATTTCCAAAAAGTGAGCAGGTGAAAACAGCTTTAAGGCACAACCAATTAGCATGGAAACAGATATATATTTTGGGGGTGGATGACCAAATATCCTGAGGTACAAGTATTTGAAACAAACCAAACCTCAGGTTATTAATTTACAGCCTGTTCTTCTCTATATGCTTCCTTGAATGAACTCTCCCAAGAAATGCTGTGTGGATGCTACGTTGACTGATAAAAAAAGTGAAGCTCCTCATTTAAGTGCCGAAGTTGGTGCTTCAGGAGGTGTTTCCAGTAATGTAATGAAGGAATCCTGTTGGCCCATATAGACTCAAAGGACAAACCTGATCTGGGTTCTGTGTTTGTAGATGCTGTTCAGTGATGGCCACCTTATTTTGGAACAGACCTTCTCCCAGGTTTGTCATGAGTACTGAAGATAAAGATGATATTAACAATAAGTGCAGAGCCCCATATGGGTTTCTGGTGATGGAATTTTGTGTACTTGAAAGCTATTTGAAACAAACATGTCATAGAGGTTCAGCCATTACAAGTAGGCATTTGGATAATACAGTTCTTTGAATACATAGTCATACTAAGCATCCACGTCCAAGACCTAGGTCACTGTTTATGAAGATGACTAAATATCCATGTGGTCTGGACTGACCTTTCAAAAGGCAGAAAATACTGCTCTGAACCACTTTGCACTAATTTTCTTTTGATTGACCTCTTGGGTAGAGTTGGGGAAAAAAAAAACTTGAACGCTGGTATTGGTTTACTCTCCCTTCCCAAACTCACAAAATCAAAATACACTCTGATACTTTTGTGCTAATTCAGTGAATCATATGTGTTAATTAAAAAAAAAAACAAACCAACAACTTTTGACCCCTAAGTGAACTACTTGTGGCTCTGGTTTAAGATTACAGGTTGTTATAATAGGTGCTGGGTTTAACGCTATCTTAGTACTGTTTGTCCACTTCACAAGATTAAAGATTATCTGGCACCATTTGATGCAAATAACCAATCTCCCTCAAAATAGCAGAACCATACAGAGGTGGGTGAGCTGTGTTGTACATCCATCTGAAGTCTGGTTTTTCTTAACTTTAATTAGCAGCACGCACAGTCACACTAGAAGTAATTAAAAATGTGGGAATACTTCATGTGTATAATGTAGATGTAAGTACTAATTTATATGTTGAAAGTAATTTTGACTCTTTTTCAAGCATACTGTGCAGTGTTTGCTTGAAGATTTATTTTGCAGCTTGCAGACCCTCTTCAGCTACTAGTAGAGGTCTGTGGACAAAGGTTGAGAGGAGGTTTGAGAATTTATTGTGCTTTTTCAGTTGTTCAGAGAAGAGGGAATGGATACAGCTCAGGTTTCTCGTAGCAAGCTGAAGGAATTTCAGCCCTTGTTTTTAGACTTGCAACTGCTTGAGGCTTCAAAGCTGTGTATGTGTGAAGAGAGGAAAAGAGGGAAGGAGGGACACGTAACAGTGCTAATCTTATGTTAACATAAACTAAGGGTTGAAACCCCAGCTGTAAGAAACATCTGCAGTAGCAGAGGAGATACTCAAAACACATGCATTCAGTGCTCTCAGAAATGGGTAATACATCATAAAGACCTTGGTATCCTGTTGAGCAGGATACTGACTGTACATTCATTTTTTTAAAAATCTGTAGCTATTTTTCAGTTTTACTTCCAAGAAAACTAGTATTTTTAGTTACAAAATTTGACCAGCAATTTTGTTACTGAGCAATCTGTATGTAATTTATCATAAGAAGAACCTTTTAAAGAATTTGTGATACGCTGAAAAACTGGACGTTAGGAGAGAGGTTAACTTAAAAAAAAATTACCTCTGGTCTCATTTGGAGGAAGAAATCAGGAAGCTTTAGTTGCTTATTTTTACTTCTGGTCCAAGTGCTGAGAACAGTTAAATGTCTCTCTCTCTCTCCCCTGTTTTTTACTGTGTGTGTTGTCAGACTTCTAATGTCTCCAGCTGAAAAAGGAAATTAAGCTGGAATCCCAGTTCCGTCTGTTCTTTTGTACAGTGGCACTTTCTCACAACAGGGCAGCTACTTGAAGCAGAGCAGGAATGTGTTGCCAGTTTGTCTCAAGCTCTTGCTAAGCACATGGGAAAAGCTCAAGAGCAGAGAGAGAAGTCTTGGCCGTAGTCTGTTTTGTCCGCCTTTGCACAGGGGCAGAGGAACTCACAAACCTGAAGAAGCACTCGTTACTGGGTACAGGAGCTAAAAGTGTCGCTTGTTTTTGAGAGGGAGGTAGCTCTGCTATAGACTTCTGCAACAAATCTAGCTCTGTGGGTTGCATTAATAGGCGCAAAATAAACCTGGCTATTATTAAAATGTCTCATTTATCTCCTACGGTTAGGTAATCTGTTTTAAATTCCAGACCACTGAGCAGAAGTTAGATTTTGTATTAAACAGTAGTGTTATATTAGTGTACTATTTAAAGGCAAAGTGAGAGCGTATGTGTTGTATTAGTATGTGACATTACAGGATCACAGACTGGCTGCGGTTGGAGCTGTCATGCTGGCTCTTCCCGTCTAAGGGATTATGCTTCTTAAAGGAGATTTTTGCTTTTTGCATGTCTGTATGGTGGCCCTGAGGTATTTAGAGCAGTTGCTGTCAGTATGGGTGTCACCAAGTCAGCTTGTTACTACTTGGCTTGAAAAGATTGTTGATGTAGATAGAAGCTAGTGGTGCTTTGTGAGTATGACTAGGCCATTCTATACTACTTTTAACTCTGCTGTGATAAGCTTAAGAATTTATGCTGTTCATCTGTAGAGGAATTCTTATCTAGTGTTCTTGTTGTAGTGAGAGGTTAAATGTGAAGATCTAATGTTATCCCCTGCACTGCCAAATTGGAAGCACTTAAAGAAGTCCGAATCTGTACAATGTGACTTCTTTAAATTAAAGTTGTATTAATTGGTCATGTTCCTGTTTGGTTTCCTATCTCCCTCAGCTTGGGCAGTGAAATTGGTCTGTTTTTTCACTTCCTGATTCTCTGGGTCTGGCTCTGCTGGAAATAGGTAAATGAAGTGGTTTCCAGGAGTTTTTTCTTCTACTGTTGTTTGCAGAACCTACTGTGGGGTGGTAATGACTTCTGTAATCTTTAACAAGTTCTTCTATCCATAGTTTTTTGCTCGATCTGCTGCAGCTGATTCTCTTAAATTGACCTTTTGGCATTCTTTCAGAGCTTGGATTATGATCGCTGTATCAATGACCCATACTTGGAAGTTTTGGAGAGCATGGACAATAAGGTAGGACCTTGTTCTTTCTTTTTCATTAGCTTGAGAGCTAAAACTGCAGAAATTGCCCAGAGAAATTTGCTCAGAGAAGTTGTGGATGCCTCGCCATTGGAAGCGTTCAGGGTCAGGTTGAATGGGCTTTGATCTAGTGAAAGATGTCCCTGCCCATGGCAGGGGATTTGGACTAAATGATCTTTAAAGGTCGCTTCCAACCCAAACTATTCTGTTACTCTAAATATGCTCCACCATAGGAAGTTTTGTGGTATTTTTTTCTTCTTTATGAAAGAAACTCTATGTGCTCTCTGTGTTTCTTTGTGAAAAGAATAAAAACATGTGGAGATTATAGCTCCCAGCATCTCTTCTGATCCTCAGGTTTGAAGTAAGTGTTCAGCACTTTCAGTTCCCTATTTTAAGTTTGCTGTTGTCACCATCTTCTGTTAATTTATCACTCTAGCTGCAATTGAGCTATGGAGACCAAAATGACATTTTTCTGATCCCCATTTCTATGTTGCTTTGACTCGGCTTTTTTTTTAAATTCTCTTCCTAAGCAGAAAGCCCAGAGATATGAAGCAGTGAAGTGGGTGATGGTTTTTGCTATTGGAGTCTGCACAGGACTGGTAAGGGTCATGCTGTTTGGGGATGGAGGAAAATTCAGTAGTCTTAAGCAGGAATAATTTCAAAGTTATTGTCAAGGAGTAAAGAGGAGGGAACGTTCTCTCTCATGAAGTGGGGAGCTTAGTAGCAGGAGTTGTCTTTTGGGAATTATAGCACACTGTTGCTAGATTATTTTCCAAGAAGCCTTTTTTTCTTTTAGAACTTGCTGTGCTTTCTTTGCAAAGTATTCTGGCAAATCCCTTAATTCTGCATACAGGAGAACTTGTCCAAAGTGAGCACTTAATAAAAATGGATGCCACTTTACAGTTGAACTGTATTTTTTTTTGTTTGGCAGTACTAGCATTGCTGCATGTGCTTTCTAGAGTGTTTGAAAATTAGCTCTGCTGACTGTATGCCTCAGTTATACACCAGTTTGCTTCTGTACACTGAAGTATGTTGTGACTGTTAAAAACACTATCAGATTAGTACTCTGAAATGCATCTCTTCAGGAATAATTCTAGGATTGATCTGTCCCAGTGAGAATGAGGGAGGCAGCAAATCTGAGCTTCCAAAGTTACATTACTCTGAATGACGCTTCTTTTGCTGCCTTCATCCTCTGTCCTCCCATGTGTGCATAATTCCGGTAGGACTTAGTAGAGAGCAGTGTTTGTTACTTGCATGTAGTAATTTCTGATGGCAAATCTGTTGTCTTTTTCATAGGTGGGCCTCTTCGTGGATTTCTTTGTACGGCTCTTTACCCAGCTGAAGTTCCGGGTGGTACAAAGCTGTATCTTTTACCTAGTGTATGGGTTCATGTTAGACTCAGGTGACCTCTTCCTTTCTGTTGCCACATTTTGCTCAGAACAGCTGACTCTCAGACTTTTGCCATCAGTCATCTTGTTGATGATTAAGCAAGTTTTCAACTTCCCTATGTAATTCAGCCCTTGAAACTGAGAAATATTTCCAGCATCACGTATGTAGGCAAAGGGTAATTCCTGAAAGATGAGTGGTTTCACTTCCTTGTAGCTCAGTCTTGAGGTCTGAAAAGAAAGCCTGGCTTCCTGATAGGTTGTCTCAGCTGCCCTGGCTGGATTAGGAAGCATGACTTTGGCTTCTGATGCCAGTGGGACCCTCTAGACAGTACTGAATGATTGTGTGTTGGTGGGGGGGGGAACGTTGTTGTTTTCCTTGACCGTCATTGCAGCGGTGGAAGAATGCACTGAGAAAGGCTGTCTTGCCTTGTCCTTGCTGGAGCTGCTGGGGTTCAACCTGACCTTTGTTTTTCTTGCCAGTCTTCTGGTCCTGATCCAAGTAAGGCTTAGGTCCACTGCTGCTCCTTATACAGCCTCCCTTTCCTCTCACACAGGTCCTGGGCATGAAGTAGCCTTGCCAGAAGCACTTTCTGCCCCAAGACATCAGATTAGCTCCGCAGTGCTAATTGTATTAGCTAAGCAGGGTCTTTTGTTCCTTTGCTGTGCTCTCTGATGAGATATTGTTGGTCAGCTATGAAATCGATGCAGCACAGTGTCAGTGTTTCTTTTTTGCAGCCTGTAGCAGCTGGATCAGGAATTCCTGAAATTAAGTGCTACCTCAACGGGGTTAAGGTTCCAGGGGTTGTGCGTCTCCGAACAGTGGTGTGCAAAGCTATGGGAGTGCTCTTCAGTGTGGCAGGAGGTAAGAAGGGCTGTGGTGTGTTGGTCTTGGGGTAAGGAATCACTGAAGGGGGAAGATTGCTGTTCCTGCTATACATAGAGCACAAAAGACTTCTCCTGCCTTTCCAGTAAAATGGTTTTGATGGGCTGGAGCAGTCATGAGCCCTGAATGGATATATAGAGTAGAAAATAAACAGAAGGATCAGGACTATCAGGGGAACAGTTACTTTTCTGGGTGGGCTAGTCAGAAGTGACTCTTTGTGGCTCAGTCCAAGAGGGAGACCTGAGAATTCTCCAGAACGCATTGTCTAGAGCAGCTTGAACCAGGCTATGTTCTAGGCAGCAGGGCAGAGTAACTTGGAGAGTTCAGAGTCCTTGTAACAGCTGTCTTTGAAAGGTTCCACCCACTTGGAATGCAAAGTCTGTGCAAGTCTTCACAGAGATTTGGGGGGTTGAGGGGCAGGGGTCAACACCTGCCTATACCTTGAGGGGAGAGGAAGGAGCTGCAGGCTTGGCACAGGGGACTGTGCCATGGCATGGGAGTGGTGAGCTGATCTGTCCTGGCATCATCAGCAAGGGAAGGCAGCACAGGGAGAGGGTAGG
>JANZLP010000008.1:5924857-5936211 GCA_026930925.1 Chelictinia riocourii | reverse complement strand
GCCAAGCCACTCCTTTAACCCAACTTCCACTTCTTTTCCCTTTAGTAAGTATATATACATGCTGGTAATAATGTTTTCTTGGTTATCTTTCTGTTTCTTATTTTCATATTTTTCTACCAGGACTTCATTATTTTTTTCTTTTAAGGCAATAAAAAATGATACTATTGGAGTTGGGTTTACTTCACTTTCAGAAAAGTGAAGCACACTGCAGAGAATATATGCAGTTGGACTTGTGTGGCTGTAACTCCCTCACACACAGAGCATTTCTCCTGGGAACTGAAATGCTTTTACCATGTGTTGGGCGACAAAACACATTAGTATACTCCTTACATAGAAACGCTATACACCACTGTGCTTTAAGCATAATTGGGAAGGAACATTATGAGCTCTAGAAAGTTGGACTCAGATGAGTGAGCATTAATTGTTCCCAAGAAAAGGACTGAGAAGAGATTTGGCTTCTACGTTATGTTCTAGTAGAGATGTAACAGGCAGCTTGTATTTGCTTTGGGAAGTTTGGCATGTTCCATTCGATTGCGACTGACTATAGAAATACACATGTATCCTGCATAATACCAAGGAAATCTGTATTTAATGAAAGCAAGGCTGCATGGGGTGAGTAAATGGAAGCAGCTCTGTCAACTATATATATTTTTTTTAATTTGGATTCAGTAGCCGTACAGTTTCATACCACTATGCTGATAGATTGGGCATATATAAACTTCTTAATCATAAACACACACTAGAATATAACTGTGTAACTACTACAACCTCCCAGTCACAATGGCAGTAACCAACACATTCAGAGGGTGTCGGGTTCTCTGTAATCTCACAGAAAACTCTGACATATATTTGATTTAGAGAACATTGTAGCGTATTCTGGTTTTCCTTCTGCAAATTGCTGTATTTGAATGCAATCAGTATCTTTGTTACTCATTCACCTACTGCTGTGTCTTTCTTTTCTGAATTAAATAATTTCTACAGGAGCGGTTTGTAATGGTGGTGCTGCTTATGCCACAGCAAATAACATTAAACAGAGAAAGTACTTTGGAAGAAACTTTTTTATTAAGAATAAATGTTATTTCTATAGTGAATACCTCTCTATATACTGTGGTAATGGAGAGAAATACATCCGACAGAGAAATCGTTCGTTCTGAGGTTTAATTTATTTGTGCTTCAGGAAGCAGCAAAACCCCAGTGACTCACACTTGTAATGATGGTGGGCCTCCCTGAGTTTTCTCTCCATGAAGAGCAGCTCCCTGCCCTAGCTGAGGCTTAGTTTCCCTTGGTGGGGAGCACAGGTGCAGAAGGTAGCTGCCAGGGTACGGCTGTTCCTTCCATGGAATACGTGAAATCAAGAGGCACAAGCCTTGGCTGGTATCCCTCAGGCCTCCACCATGGATGTAATGCAGCTACTGATGACGGCAGCCCTGAAAACTCTGAGATGCAAAAGAGCATCAAGGAGTCGTTCTTTGTATTTTCCTGGCATTGCCTCGTGTACAAGGAGGGCCGTAATCGGGGAGCTGTATTAATTACAGCATGTATAGTGAGACCAAAGCTGAGGCTGATGTAGGGCAGAAGGGATGGAGAAAGGTCAGAAAGCTGATTTGGGGATGGAAATTGGCCTGTTGCAGCGCTTTGTCCGTGAGTTTCAGTCCCATTCCTCAGGAGATCAGCAGTATTGAATGGTAAGTGTGCTCCTGGCATGCTCCGCTGATTCAGTGGGATGGTTACAAGTAAGGAGCTCCTTCCTTGTATCTAGTCCTTCCTTCCCTTTGCCCCTTGCAAAGCTGCAGCATTACTCCTGGCTAGAACTTGAACAGCAAGTTCTGTAAAGTTATACACTGCCATGAGTGGTTCTATAGTCACCTTCTCTTTCTGCTATCATATTTAATGCAGTGACTTCTTGGAGAGTATGCCTAAGTTTAAATAAAATAGGTAAGTTCTCAGTAATTCCTGAGGTTTTCTTTGATTCTTCTGGTCTCTGCAGGAGCGCCACTAGGCTCTATCTTCCCATTTCATGCATGAGAGAGTATATGCAGGGCATACTAAATCACTGCCTGGAAATGCAGTACAATATAGAACATACACAGAGCAACATTAGGTTATTTGGAGCAGTCGGCTTTGGTTTTCTCCCACCTTATAAAATATGTATTGGGGGTGGGGCAGGGGAAGGCTCCCACAATAGGTCGTAGACTTCAAATGCATCTACAACTCTGTAAGTATAAAAAGCAAATGCAAATAATACCTAATAATCTGTGAAATCGGTATCTGTGAAAGCTTCTGTATTCTTACAGTTTTCTAGCTAATCCATATACTTTGGGAAGGGAAAACTGGCTGAGAAAAATGTGTGTTCATGAAACTGAGGAATGACCGTAGGCATCTCCGTGTAAAAGGCATCGATTGTTTGCACACCAATTAAAGGCTAAATGGCCTACTTCTTATTAGCTAAGTCTAATTTTGGTTCTAATCAGGAAACTAAATATCAAGGCAGAAAGGGTTTTTCTGATTTTTTTTTTTTTCAGTGGCTATTACACAAACATTTCACTTCAATGCACCTGTCTAGGAAACAACACATGAATGGAGCAGTTTGAATCCTTGCGCTGTTGTTGAAGTCAATCATTTTACTGCTACCACTGTTAGAAGAGCTTCTAACTTCTGAAAAATGTTTAGCAGATGTGCCATTGAAGTAAAAAAGTGTTCAACCTAGGAATAAAAAAGCTCTGCTCTTTCCAGTAAACCACTGTGTTGTCTCTCCCAAAGTTAAAATCTCACCCTGCTAATGCTATCAGCAATGTCACTTTTTTTCTTCCAAATCAATCAAATCAAGCGTCCTTTAAGAAGAAAAATCAATCTAGCCTATTAATTAGCTGAACTCAGTATAGTGCCTGAAGGCCAGAATGTCATTTCCCATAGGATTTGCTTTAAAAATACAAACTGAATTGGAGCACTCACAGTTTGTCATCAGAATGGGCTCCTAATGTTTCAAAATACACAAGTAATCTTTATCATACCAATACAAACCTATCTGAATATTCTAATTAGATATTTTTGGTTGTATTTGGTTTGGTTTTCTTTCTGCCATGTGTTAGATATAGGCACTTCAGTCAGGCAGTATAGCCCGTGTCTGGGGCAAAATGTTACTGCAGCAAGCTACCAGAGAAGCTTGTACCTGGTAATGGATTATTTTCCCATTGTATAGGGCTCTTTAGTTTCTCAGCCCTCAACAAAAGAGATTATAAAATTTAGATTACCAATTTATAAATAAAGAAAAACAAAATGAAAAAAGTTACTAAATGAAAGTGGGTGTGGTGTAACTGTTACTGTATATTCATAGTTACCAGTGTTCCTCCACTGCACTGTCGCTCAAAGCTGAATGGAGAGAGTAGTACTTCTTAGTGAAAATCTGCTTTACAATTGTATCTTTTTGGTGACAGTAGTGAAATGTATTGCAGTGGATGTTCAGAGTGATTTATCTTCTGAACCCAGTAGTTGGTATGTGTAGTGTGATTTGAATGGCCATCAGGAATAAAGACAGTAAATTCATCTTGGCTCTCTACAGAATATCCCAGCTAATGCTCAGTATCCTATAGTCTATGAAGCACAAGGAGTTCAGTTACTGTTCAGAAGGACAATGTAAAGGCTTGTATGTCCCTGGTTTCACCCTGAGCAGAACTCAAAGCTAACGCAGTTCTAGTACAGAGGCTTGCCAACCTTTCAGTGAGCCATCTGCACTAAACACCATATTGGTAATGGCAGCAGCTCAATAGCGCATCGGATTTCTTGTTTGCTGAGCCTGCCAACTAAATGCTGTAGGAAAGGAAACTTTTACATATTCAACCCCGAGTAAAAGGCAGCTGCAAGCGTAGTCCCTGCTTTTTGTGTGTTCTTGTAACTGCTCACCGACTAGCAGCTTCTACAACTTTTATGAGAACTGAATTCTGCTAACCCAAGCCACACAATGGGCTTAGCAAAGTAGAAGGGTCCTAGCCAAACAACAACAACAAAAGCAACGAAAGTCCCAACAAAAAAAATCACTTAGTGATTAAAATGTTTTATCGGTCAAGTCACCGTACTTTTCTTCTGACTTTGGTGTGAATTTTAGGCCATGTCTAGGAGTTCCAACTGTAACGGTTAACTTAAAATAATCATGAGCAATCAAGCTTAGCTCTTGTTTGTAAGGATTGTATGATTAAAGTAATGAACTCTTACTGTGGACGTATCAGCAGTATAGTCTTTCATCACCTTCCCTTGTCATGCTGTTTGAAGGATATAGTTCCCTCATTTGACCTGATTTGTGTCTGTATTGTACAGTATATTTTTCCAGAGGTTCACCTGGCTTGCACTGCTTAAAATGAGAAAGAAAGAAAAAGAAAACCTTGGGAAATATTTATCCATTAAGTGCATGTTAACCACTTGAGGAACTTCCCTCTAAGGAAATGCATCTGAGTATCATTTGAGCAAAGATCATGTTCTGCTGCTGATCTGGCCAGGCAGATGCCAGTGAGATTCTGTGTAGCTGCTCACAGAGTAGCTTGTGGGTTTGGGACCGAAGATTCACTAAAACCTTTCAAATATTAAAATCACATGTAGGAGGAAACAGGAAAAGAAAAATGGAAACCACGGTAATTAAAAAAATGTGGAGATTGTTGTTGCTTCTTCAACTTAACAAGCTTTAAAAAAAAAAAAAAAGCTTTTGCAGAAATATTCTCAGATTTGCCAAACCCAAGGGTTTAAACATTCAGTTGGAAAGACTTAAGAATCCTTTGGTAGTTCTTATGTTCATAAAAATCTTTCTTCTTCAAGCTTTTAAATTTTCTCTGACCTTCCTGGAAATGCATGTATGACATTATAAATTGAAAAACTCAACTTGCAACACATACAGAATATTCACATGAAGATTCTCTACCTTTTCGGGTGCCTTCCCCACCTTGTCAAGGGTCCCAGAAGCGATGCCATCCTTCTGCCTCGTGCCTGTGAAAGGAGTTGTTACTGGGCTGACTCTTCCCCTCCCTTATGGTGGGTGAGAAGTAGTTCAGGTTACTGCTACCAAGTTCAGAATTGTTCTACTTTGGAAGGGGTCGGCATGGGAAAGTTATCCTGGTTACATGAGAACAGTTTACACCAGTACCTGCTAGGTGAGTAGATCGCAGTCCTGTTATGTTCTGACAGGGTTTTTTTGGTTTGGTTTGGTTTTTTCTTCAGTCCCTTGCTGGGTGAAAGCTAGAGCAAAGAAGATAAACTTTTATGTAAAAAAGAATGCCTGCACAGAGCGATGATCTGTGGTGATATAAATGAGAGGTTTGTTCCACCTATTATTGAAGTTTCATGATATTTTCACATAGTGATGCCATTTTAATTCACTTGTTACTGTACTGGGTTTTTCAAATATGCACAGTGCTTTTTGTTAAGGGTGTTTACCTGACCCTCAATTTGCCTCTGAATTTTTTCAACAAAATTAGTTCATGATGTCACAGAAATTCAATTAAGTTACGAGGTGCTGTGCATCATTCTTAATCACATTCTTGTTCATCTTCATAGTTCTCACCAAATGTAATGTAAATATAGGGGCTTCACTGATTTTTAAACTAACACAGTTTATTCTGGTTTTTTTTTTTCATTGTGTTGAGATACCAGTCCTGAGCTGTGAGCTAGAAAAAAGACTTTGCTGTGCACAGCTCGGCTACGCTTGTTAACCTTTTTTTTGAAAGCTTCTAATGTCACAGTGATCTAGAGCAGAGCGTCTTGAAATTTCTGAATGGAAGGCACACATTTTGGATAAAGGGTTGACTCTGCTGTTTCACAAGCACTAGTTAATGTATCCTTATGTCACCTAAGTGGTGTGAGGGATTGTTCTTCCTTTTTTTTTTTTTTTATGGATGGAGTACCCTGTGAGAACACACACCCACAAGCACGAGCTCTCAGCTTGGCTCTTGACTCAGCTGACAGGCTTTAAACTAGCATGACAGTTGTCTCAGGACAGCTACTCTCAACCCCAAGCAGAGGTTGGGATGGGAAGGAGGGGCACTCTAGGAAGATCTTCAAGGACTGTGCAGCATTTAAAACACCACTACCAAAAGAAATCACGTCCCTAAAACCAAATTAAGTAACTGAGATATGGGAATCTGCAGTTACTGATTCCTTCTGCCAGAGCAGGTTTTGCCTTAAACAATCACTGGATAATGTCCTAAATCTGAATAGGTATTTCCAAAAATTCAGTTGTAGCGTAGAAAGTAAACATGGTCTTTTTAATGTCTTTGAATTGGTAAAACCTTCGCTTGATTTCTGTACGTTGAGACTGATCATTCTTGTGCAAAGCTTTTGATACTGTCTCCTATAATGTTCTCATAGACACTGGTGAAGTGCAAGTTAAGAAAGTAGGTGGTAGGGTGGACTGAAAGGACTGAAACCTGTCTGACCTGGTGCTCAAAAGTGCTCAAAGATCAGCAGCACAGAGTTCAGCTAGAGGCAAGTCACTATTTGACACAGACCAATACTGTTGAACATCCTTTTTAATGACCCAGATGATGGGGCATGACACACTCTTAACAAGTCTGTAGCCAATTCAAAATTGGGAGTAGTGGTTAATGTACCAGTTGCTTGTGCTGTCATTTAGATGGACCTTGACAGACTTGAAGAAGTGGGCCAACGGGAACCTCATGAAGTTCAGGAAAAGCAAAGTCCTCCCCCTGGGAGGAATAACCCTGCACACCAGTACAAGCTGGGAATGGACTGACTGGAAAGCAGTTTTGCACAAAAGGCCCTGAGGGTCCTGGTGGATAAGAAGTTGAACATGAGCCAGCAATATGTCCCTGTGACAGAGAAAAAGCTTTTTCCCCATGAAGGTGCTAAAAAACTAGAACAGGTTACCCAGAGAGGCTGTGGTGCCTCCATCCTTGGAGGAGATATTCATAGCTTTAATCCAATGGGGCCCTAAGGAACCCAGCCAAACTTTGAAATTGGATCTAACTTTGAAGTTGGCCTTGCTTTGGTGGGGTGGGAGGGAGGCTGAACCAGATGATTTTCAGAGCTTCCATCCGACCTGTTAGTTTGTAATTCTCTGATTGTAGCATAAATAGTATAAACAGCACTCCTTTCCCCCCAAAAGCCCAGGGGAAAAATACAGGCAATGGTCTTTCATGTTTGCGTGCTGCAACACAAACTAAATCAAAACACATGTTTGTGTGGCTTATAGTTTAATAAAGATTTTCCCACGTGTTGAATGTATTTAGACTAAAACCGTACAGTTTACTCCAGTGTCATCTTCAATGTTACACAGTTTCTTTGCTGCTTTCTATTGTTTAAGCTGTGCCAAATGCTGTTCCAAGTCATTTTTTTCCTTTCTCATGGACTGTGTGTTTTTCTCTTTTCCCCTGTAAATGGTTCTCTTTGGAAGAATTTAGTGTTACGGTTCTCCAGGACACAATCACTTGAGTTGTTATTGCAGTTCCTTTTCAACAGGTACAAAGACATTACAGTGCTTCCTTTCCTGAAGGTGTTGCAAAGGAAGCTCTCCTCATTTTTCTTTGTGGCTTAACTTTGATGGGGGAGTATAGCAGAGTTACAACATTTCTTCTTTGCTGCTTTTTATTCCCCCTCCCTCAGTGAAATTGGGTTGATCTTGCTTTTGCCATCTAACCTGTGAAAACTAGCTCTGGATAACGAGTTGACATTCAGTTGACTTGAGTCTGAAAAAGATGAGAAAAGGCATATTTATTCTCAGGGAAGTCTATTTTTAATATGAAATAGAGTTGTTCTCAGTCCCCCATAATGTTACTGTTCTCTGAATCCATGAAGTCTTAGACAGTAATATTAGGGTTTTGCTTGTGTGCAATTCTCACTCTTGGTTATCTAGATATGTGAGTAGATTGGAAGTTTTGCGAAAAATTTTAGGGAACGCTACATTTGTTGAGTCAGAACCAAGCCTGAACTGTTTGTTGTAATCCAGGACACCCCAAGTCTGACAAACTTTTAGCCAGTCTAGATCAGGATACCTACTGATACCTTGAATTTGTGTTGTTCTGTCTGAGGACTGGATGTAAATTGCGAAGATAGAAGCACTTAGGATCCTAATTTTCTATTGATCTTGGTAGAAAGTTAGGATTATTAGTGTTTCATTGGACTTAGACAAACGTGCTTATTATTTTGTTTCAATGGGAAATGACGAAATTCCTAAGGTGCTTGGAGGAAGGGATTATAAGGATGTTGCGTAGGCTTGCTCTATTTTATTCTTGAGATAAGAGGAGGAAAGTCAGTTCTGGCATGTGGCTACTAGAAGTACTTTATCTGAAATTATGCTAGTAGAGGAGATGAAATCAGGATGTTTGGGAAGCAGTAGGTAATAATTTTGCCATGAGATATCATCATGAAGAAACATCAGTTTGCATAAGATATGTTTGGTATTCCCCACACTGTGAATCTCGAGGGTTATTTGGAGTCATCCACTGTCAATAAGCAACCCCAAGTTTGGCAAATATTAACTTGGAGATTATATTTGCCTGTGAAACATTTTGTTTTAATGTAAATTCAGTCTCGTGCATAACTTTGAAGATTCTGGGCCAAAATCTTCCAGTTGAGGCTAATAGGTTTTAACGTTTTGGACTGAAAGACATTTTAAAACCTTTTGGAAATCTAGGAAGCAAGTGATAAAACCCAAGGAAGTATACACTTTTGTTCAAAGGGAATTGAAGTCTGGAAGTCTGGATGTTTTCTGTACCCACTCTGACAAGCTAATGATCTGTGGAATGAACAGGAGACATGCTAAACGTCCCTGCTCAGTCATGTTGTTTATTGCATCCTACATTCATCTGCACTGATGTCATCCTAGACTGAAACCTGTTCTGGTTGTGGGCCTTGTAAATCAATTGATGCTTTTCTGTTGCTATATATAAATACTGGTTTAATTTTGACCCTTTGAGACACCATTTTTAAAAGATAATACTTAAGAGCTAACACGTTTTAACATTCCAGTTGGTATTTATGTTAATTTGAGTTCAGTTTGTTCCCTGAGTTTGTGAGATCAGCTATTTTTAGCCTGGTTTCCTGAGGAACTGAAGTTTATAGGATGGCTGTATCTATCCATCTGTCTTCCACTGAGATTTTGAAGCCACTGATCAGCAATCCCTATTTGGTGGAGAGAGTGAGCTCTCAATGCTGTTAGGCTCTGGCAAGTTTCATCAATAGCCTTGGTTTGATAGAGGGGAGACACAGACACGACTACCCCATCTAAGGGAAAAGGTGTAAGCTCAGCAGTTGTGTTGTGTATGGTTTGGTGGGAAACCAGTCAAGCCATGACTCAGTGCTGCTTCTCACTCACGGAGCAGTGAGAGAACACGAGCGAGAGTTGTGGTTGCTGTGGCTGGGAGGGAACTGGAAGTATTCAGGTTGTGAAACATGGGCTGCGGATTATCACAGTTGGGGGCTGCATGGAGATTATGGACAAGGACCCCACATTCTTGCAGTGTGGAGAATGTATATGTAGCAAGAAGTCTGTAGGGCATCAGTTTTATTGCTCTGAAAACTGTTGCCTCTAACAAGGGAAGCTATTCTAAGGACACTCTTCATATCCTGGAAGTCTGGAAAAACATACAGCCTATTCATGTTGGGAGAGGGTTCTTTGATACAGCATACATGCTTTTATATGGAGAATTTGCACCTACAAAACCAATGGTCTTAAAGTCCTTTAAAAACAAGTTGAGCTTTGTTTCTCCTTAGCCCCTACATAAATGAAGTTAGGATTTATTTCTCTTTGGCAGACTGTGAACATGGGAAGAAATAAGACACAGAATTTTGGTTATGATTGGTAATGTGATTGTGGAAACAAGCTCTGAGCTGAGCTCTTGAAGTCAGCTCTCAAAGACACCACACCTAATGATGATTTTTAAAAATTTTCCTAGCAAAGGTTGTGCCAATAGAGTTTACTGCCAGAAGGCAGTTCTCTGGTTTCAATGATTGAACTTACAGTATTTCTGTACTGAAATAAAGCAGAGAAAAATTTTAATTTTTCATTAGGACTTTACCTTCTTTTCTTTGGTATTTAAACACTTCCTGAGAAGCTCACTGTCTAGATAATCAATAGCTGTGATACTTGTTAAAGGAAGAACATTTCCTCTACATGGAAAAACAAATCAAAAGTTCCACACACTCCTACAAAGGGAGGATTAGCACTAGGAATCATCACATGGCCTCTGCAATTGTGCTCATCATAAAATATAGGACGTGAGTTTTGTTGAAATGCCTGTGAGCTGTGATACTCTGTTTGATAAGCTGTGTTACCAGGAAAATCTGTTCAGCTTTAAATCTACAAAAGACTTTCTTGGGCTTTGTGCTGCCTTCTAGTTACATGAATGCTTATGAAAAATAGCATGACACAAGACTAGAATGTTACAATGCATTTTTCTGTCTCCTTCTCCTGTATAAAGCATGTATGCATTTATCTGCCTAATTATAGATGAGCTATTAGAGAAGCTTCCATGACAGGTAGACACTTTGTGTTTCAATCTGGTTTGGCAAATTTTGTTCTACTTTACAGAACTCATTTCTCAAGGAACAGAAGACACAGATTTTGGTTATAACAAACTAGAAAAGCAAGATAAAACTAGGTTTCGATTTCTCTTCTTTAAAGCTGATTACCTCTTCAATTTTCAGAATCCAAATTAAAACCCCTGCTTGTAAGCCTTAAGTCGGCTTGTATATCCATTCAATCCGAAGAAGGGTTAGATAATTTGTAACAGAAACTTAGAGATCACAAAGTAGTTGGCTGGAGTGCAGAAAATGAGGTTATGTTTTTTGACCTACAGTTGATTCTGCATTGCCCTGTTGTACCACTGAAATGCATTAGTAAAATTCAATGCATGTATAGTTTCAAGCATTTGGAGTTTTTATAATTCTTTTATTTTACTGCTTATTTCTGCAGTCACATTTGGGATATTCACCCTAATTGACCTTTACATGTACCTCATGTACAAAGACATTCTATATAATACTAACAAATCAATCTGCCATACAGATCTATCTACAGTAAAGATCTGTCATTTGTGAGCTTGTCTTATGGAAAAGCTTTTCATTTTTGGTAGCGACAGTATATTAGGAGCTGGTTTTGATGTGCCAATTCCTAGAGTTGCTACCTATTCTGTTGTGCCAACAAAGTGTTTCGGCAGTGAAGATCAGGATTTAATCCAGCCCAATAATAATGCCCCCCCCCACCTTTTTTTTTTTTTTTGGCAGCCAGAGAATTTCTGCCATGTATGTGAAGTTGGTGAGGCTAATCTGCAATGTTGAAACTTGAGAATTAGTGAGAAGTGGGCTCCAAGAGCCTGGGAGATGTGGGTTTGACCGCCTATCTTCTCGGTGCTGAG
>JANZLP010000008.1:5813818-5824027 GCA_026930925.1 Chelictinia riocourii | reverse complement strand
GAGATATACCACCCTGATCTCGGAGCAGGATTTCTGTGCCATTAAACAAGAAGTACAATATGAGTATTTTCAATGATGGCATCAACTTGGAATATTAACCTTCAATAAGATGCAGGATTAGAAGTACCAAACATATTCTTTAGTTAACATAATATATCTAAAATAATAAGTAAATCTGTAATGGAGGTTAATAAGCTGGCTCCTGACTTGAAAGACATTCCTGAAAGGTTCATCAGTGGTTTTCAAATTGCTATGGATGGTAGGAAAGGAAAGACAAAACCTGGAAAATGTAATGAGAAACTTAATTCTGATGAAAAGACAATGAGATTTGTTCAGTCTAGCACAAAATTAATTCTGTTGTTACTGCTGGGTTGCTCAACAAGACTTCAGATCAGAAATAACGTGTTGGTAGAAACTTTCCATTGAAATCTGGGATGGGTTTTTTTGGTGCTTTCTGGTCATGCCCTGTAAGTCAAAGAACACTCCTAAGGAACTCAAAATGGGAAAAGTGGTAGAACAAGGTACCAGCTTTGGTGGAAAAGTTGCTCCACTGGCTAAGAAAATAAGATTATTTGGTACATACATTTTGGAAAGGAAAGACTCTGAACTGCTAAAAGTATTTCTTTCTCTGAAGCCCTTAAAAACCTTATTTTCCCAGCTACTTCTGGAATACTTCTAATGAACATGAAAGTTGTTTCTCAGGCATAGTCTCAAAAAATGAGAAGACATGTTTAAATTGAATTGCATGGTCTGGAGATGAACATTTCCTTTGGGCTAGGAGGCTGGAAGGAAATACATGTCAGCTAGATGATAAAGAAAATAACCTTCTTCCAATAGTGGATTTTATTTTATTTTATCTTAACTTTTCCTTTAAACTATGTGGCTGAAATATATTTTTCTTTCTGTGCTGCAGCACACCTTTAAGTTTCAAATTGCTCATCCACAGCATGAAAAAAACTTTAGTAATTTTCACTACTACTCAGTCAAATGCTCTTAAGTCAAACACTCCTAAGTAAATGCTCTCTTCATCTTAAATTTTAATAACTTATTTAATGTACTCATAGAGATGGAGCCCCAATAAATAGCAAGTACAGACAATTCCTCAGTTTGTTATTTTAGAATTGTGTTGTAATAATTTAGAAAGATGCATGAACTGCAACAAAACATTTAATTCTTGAAATATTTCTTTCTCCATCACTCAGTAAAACATTGTAAGAAATGTGAAAATACAACATAGATAGCTTTCAGTTTAAAAGCTATTTCAAGTACCAACTTGATATTCAACCCTTACAGCATTCTTTTCTTGAACTCAGGATTTCAGCTTATTTGCACCATGTAGCTCAGAGAGGCTGGTTTTGGGGGAGGTATGAGGGGCATAAATATCTAGCTCAGATACTGACTCAGAAGTTGCAGTTGTTCTAGAGCCTGTGAGAGTAAGATTTTTACTTCCACACTAGTTTTCAGCAGAAAAAGGTTTTGTGGGATTTGGGGTTTTTTTGTTTGTGGGGTTTTTTTGTTAGTTTGTTTTTTTAAGTCTACACAGACAGCTCTTTAGAACTATTAAGATATTAAATGGACATTCTAGAAATAAACTCTATTAATTCAAGTACCAAAAGTGTAGGGGCTTGGCCTGGAAACTTTTTAGGCCACACAAGTAACCTTTCTCATAGGAGTAATCAGTGGGACTACTCATGCAAACCAAGTTATTCACGTGGTAAATGTGTGCAGAATCAGACTCCAAATTAGCATTTTAGGGGCATACTGCTGCCTCAATGGATTATTCACAAATACAGGAAGAAAAATGTGGGTAGTTTTCAAATGATTGCTGTAAACTCTTCCTAAGCTGACATCTTTTGGAAGTTTAGCATAATCTTAGAATGTTCATAGCTGGCATCCCAACTACTAGACACAGAAAAATTATTAGGAAAATTTATGATTAAAAACAGCGTTCCTATCAGCCAAAATCCATTTTTTCCTAAATGAAAGGTAACTGCTGTGCTACGTAAACAAGTGAAGAGTATATTTAGCCCTCAAAACCTGACTACATGGTATTTCTGGAGTACAAAGAACTGTAAGGAAATTTTAGACTTAAGTAGCTTATAATAGAACTGGTTCAACAGTCTATAGCAGCTGTCTTCAAATTTTATACTTCCCTCCAGATGACAATGGCTTGTAAAAACACTGGGATACTTTGAACAGTAGCTGCAACACCACAGAAGAAGGTGGTCTTGGGGATAACAGTTGACCACACTTTTTAAAAGTCATTTTTAAAGCTGTGTCTAATAATAGTGTTAGTTTTCAGAAAGTGGAGCTTTTAATTTTATCTTTATCTTGTTTTCTTAAAAGGCTATTTCAAACTATTATAAACATCACACCCAAGATGACAGCTTTATAAAGAAATAAGAAAGAAGTGTTTAATTTCACATACTCATACGGAATAATTTCAAAAGGTTTTGTCTCCCATAATAAGCAGTGGTCTCTGGAAATTCTTAAATGTTGTGGAAATTCTCCATACCTTGACCCTTTGTGCCTTCCTGCCATGAAGCATACTGAAACTCACCACTAACACAGGACTGTGGTCTACGTAAAAAAGGTTCAGACAATGTAATGGGTCATAATCCCCATCCTTTCTTTATGGGACCTGCCATGTACTGAATGGCCATATACTCTTTAAAGCCCCTACTCGTAGGAACATGGGCTCATCATACTGGTTACTAGTTAATATAGAAAGTCTTGCAGATGTTAAATACAGGACAGACAAGATCATAATTAATCCAAGAGTTTTTGACACTATTTCAGGATGTACACAAAGGTACAAGCTGTCCCACTGATTGAAATACGGGCTGTATGTATTGAAGTTCAAAGGGGCTCGTTTCAGCAGACGGAGCATCTACACAACACAACAGACCATGCGATTCAGCCACTCAAGATACAGGCTGGGAAGAAAGCCATATTCATGGCAGAGTTACTAGCTCAGGCAGTGTTGTACCAAATTGGTTTGGACTCGAACTAGTACCCCTGTAAGAGCTGAGCCTTCAGACAAGACTGCCAGAGATTATAACTAAGTGAACATTCATTTGACTGAAGACATTTCAGAGAAGTATCCAACTAAAAGGCTTATATCAAAATCACCTTCAGCTTCAACCAGGGTCTCTCCAGCAATTGAAGTTTCCACAAACCTAAAACTTACCTGATTAAGTTGCTAGTTTCCACCTTATTTTCCCTCCCAGTAGGAGGCACTACTACACGATCATTTATTGTTAACTGAACATTTTTAATTTAAAGGAGCTCTGAAACCTTGCTCACCTTCTCCTTTCCCCCTCTCAGCTGTGCTCGCTCCTTTCTCTCAGGGAGAGGAGCCGCCGACACAGCCCTTTCCAAGAGGCAGCAGCTGGGGCCGGCAGCAAGCGTTAGCAAGAGTCGGGAAACGGATTTCCTAAATATTTGGTACAGCTCTGCTGGCAGATGATGGTGGCAATATGCAGATTGCATGTTGTGGGGCTTATTTCTTACGGATCTACAAGCAGGGAAAGAGGGTACCTCACAAAGTCACAGTTATGTAAAAACACGTAGCTGGCTACAATCGAGATTTCAAAGACAAGAAACACTCTGCACCCAAACCTGCCGCCGCAGAAGCCTCCCGGTAAAGCCCGCATCGTAACGACTGCAACAACCGAACACCTTTCTTCTTCGTGCCCTCCTAGGAAGACGTGCTTGCTGCCAGCCTGCTTATTTGGGTGTGAGATACCTTCATGCTACCCAAGGCACAGCTCAGAACCCACATGCTGCCATGTCAGGAGAATTCCTGCCCCGGAGAGGGGCTTCCAGTTTGATTCTCGCACCCAGCTCCTCAGCTGCTTCAATGGACAGAGCGCTCCCATCGCTCCACCTCAGGACCATATAGGCAGAGACTGGAGCAGTATAGCGGAAAGGCACCCTGTGCCACGGCTGCCCAAAGCTAAGCCTACAGCTCCCACGCAGCCCCCATCTCCGGGCAGGGCTGCTTGATAGCACATCCCTGGCGCAAGGCACTCGCGCGAGGCATAGTGTGTTCCTCCGGAGAGCAAATGCACCATGAAACGTGAGGCTTGCCTATATCGATTTTCTGGTCCAAAGGCAGGAGCAGCCCTAAGCCCACGGCAGGTGCAGGTAAGGGCTCTGGGCAAGTCGCCATTGTGGCTCCTTGTGCTGGGAAATTTTGGCTCTCCGCAGGATAAACAAACACCGGGCACAGCACGGCACAGAGTTCAGCACTGCAGGCTTCTCCTCTGTGCAGTTAATGAGGTTTCCATGTTTCATTTCAGAGACAAACGAGCGCTGTGCCACACTGGGGGGCCGAGATGGGGAGAGATTAAAGAACGCAAGCTGCATAGTTCACTGCACCCAATACAGGAACATAATGTAAATATAATGCCAATATAAATCAGGCGGTAGAGAGATCCAGCAAGAGCACACAGGGAGACGCTTTCCCGGCTCCAAGCCGCTCAATTTTGCCCAGTCTGCTCTTCATCACACCGCTTGCCACTCACCTCCCCTCCTCCTTTGCCCGCCTGCTCTCGCTCACACTGCCTGACCGTCTTTCTGCTCAACTCCCTGTTTGCTTGCCTGCCCACCACCCGTTTCTGTGTTTTTTCAAAGCGGGGAAGAAATAAGCCACTATAGCCCATTGAGGGATTTCTGAACTTCAGCGGTCCACCGGATCAAATGTTTATTTGCTTTCAGTTTCTACTTGAGCTCTTGTTCTACAGCAGGAACACGTTAAAAGGATGTGCTTCGATGCCCAGAAATATGAAGTATCTGAAAGGTTTATCGTGCATTAAGCAATTCATTTGGTTTCATCCTATTATTCTAATGAAACTTCCATTGTATCGCTGTCCTCTCTCTGGAACCGATTCACTTTAACACTTTCCATCACCAGGACTGTTCCACACTGAAGACACCTTTCAGTTCTCAAAAAAGAGAAAATGAGGCCAGGAGGAGTTGTGCTAATGGAGGCTTTTAATTTGCTCTTCTCTGAAGAGATAGCTCTGTGGGAAGAGATCCCTTTTCCAAGAAGCTGGGGCTGAAAACACACAAAACCGCTAAGCCCGGTACAGCTCTTTATTATTTTGACTGCTGGGAAGGGGAGAAATCACAGCATCCTCGACAGTTATTTGGTTTTGGTTTTGTTTTTTCCCATTAGCACGGTAAAAAATGCAAATGTAAGCAAAGCAGACACTGGCACATTTGGCTCAGCAAACCCTAAACACAATAGCAATTTTGGGTAAAGCCCCCAAACGCAGCTTTCCTCCAGCTCAAATAAAGGAGCTATTCCATAATTAATAATTGATGGAATAATTGATCATCACCACCACACAACCGGACAGGATGTCCTATTAAACCTCGGCAAATATTTTTATTGAGATCAACATTTGGAGAAAGGGGTAACGTACTAGGTGGCAAGCAAAGTAAGGAGGCAGCTCCGTCCCCTTTCTTTCACTTTCCTCCTTCCCTAAAATTTCCCCCTTGCCGTTGTCAAACGTCAAAAAAGGTAATTAGGGCAAATGGCATTTCACGTCCTCCAAGCAGACAATTTTCCAAGAGGTGGGCGCTTCCATCACCACATCTGCTGGTCGGGTCATGTGCAAAGAGGCAATTTATTACCGGAATGCAATTAAAAATTCCCGCAGATTCGGAAACGGGCAATTCCTTTATGTAACATCGATTGATTGTTGTAACAAACGCGCTGAGATTTAACTACCCGTGCCACACACGGCTCCTCGCCTGCCTTTTTCAACTGCATCTATCGCAGAGACTGGGTTTGGAGTGTTCCCTCGATAGATTTGCACAGCGTTTCCTTAATCTCCAACTTTAATTCAATCTCTGAGCTTTGAGGGTGCGTCTCCTCGACACGCCGGTTCCACGGATTCCCCCCCACCTCGCCCCCGGTTTTTGGCAAGCCGCTGGGTTCCCCTTGATCTAGCCTGCCGGCAGGGCAGGATGCGATTTGGAAAGCACGGCTGGATTCCTCCTGCCTGACGGGCTCAGGCTTTTTGCTCCAAGCGCTCCGGGAGAGCGGGGACCCGGAGCGCCCGAACGCCAGCCCCGCCAGAGGATGCTGCGTGCGGCCGCAGGCACCGGGACCCCGCTCCACCCAGGGCGAGAGCTCCCGCAGCCCCGGGGCTACCCCAGCCCGCCCCCCCGCCAGGGCCGACGTACCTTTCCGCAAAGAGTACAGCAGGAAAAAAGTTACCAGCCACAAAGTTTCTCTGAGTTAATTAAGAAAATCCAGATGAAAGGTCTCCTGTATGGAAAGTGTTCTGCAGTTACTAGAGCTGAGAGACAAGATGTGCTCTTTAACACTGGCCTTAATTTTAACTTTTATATATTTTTCTTGTGGGAGAAGGGAACTAAATCTGAGGATTTTAAGTGATGAACAGCAGGACTCACTAAACTGCAGGTCACTTGCAGTGATCTGCATGATGCAGCACATGCATGCAGCAATGATGAATCCACCCACATAAGTACTGATGAACAAGTTACAGGACTTTGTAAATCTAGACAATATAAAATTTTCAAAATTGTTTTTACAAAAAATAATAAAATAAGAAGTCTTTTTAATTTTTCTAATGCCTTGGTCTATGCACACTTTAATAGAGTTTAATCTGAGTGAAGGATATTTAAAAAGATACCTACAGTAGTTAGGCATGTCTTGTTATATACTTTTTTGCAGTAAAATATATCTTTGTGTAAATATAAGTTTTCACCCACTCATCTCCTTTAGTGTGTTGGTTTTCTTAAAGATTAGATACCTCGTTTTTGAACAGGAATGATTTAAAACATCTCTTTAGACAGTGGTATTTTGGTGACAGGGAGTGCTCTCATTTGTTCCTGTAGTTTAAAGCATGAACCTAGAAACAGTGAGATTGATAATTAGGGAGAAGCTTGCTTGTATATTATTCTAGAAGAAGGTGGTTTGTGGTTTGGATTTAGAATAGCTGTAAAATAATTGCCTTGAACTTCTCAATATTTAAGATGAAATATAAGTAGTTGAAGCCTGCGTTAGCAGATAGCGTGAGCATGGGGAGTGGGTGCATGAGTCACCTTTTGATTTTTTTTTGCTGCTTGTGCAGCGGAAGTACCAGTAGTTACGTTATACAGTAAAGTAATAATAATCTGAACAGATGAATTAATTGCTTTGTTAGCCAGTAAAACTAGAGTTCAAGTAATAGATTTTCAACAAAAAGATTTGCAGTTGTTTCTGCTACTTAAGAAAAGTTAGTAGATTTCATATTGTTTGGATTTAAGTGAATATAAAGTTTTATAAGTGGTGTTTACTATTTTGCATCCTTTCAGATACTGTTTTCAGGCACAATTTCTTCTTTCATATGCCTACAAAGATAATGGATTTATAATTTATAAGAGCAGACCTGCTGGTAGTTGGAGTTAGCCTAGTTGCTAATAACATATCTCAACAGCTTTCTTTACCCTTTTGAATATTATCCTCAAAAATGAAATATGAGGATTTTTCTGCCACTATTTTCTGTCATCTGGCATTTCTTTCAACTTCAAATGTTTAAGTGGTTGTCGTTTTAACACATGTGGAATTCTTCAAGTTTGAAGAAATAAAGTTTGTAAATTACATAGGAAATAATTTCATTTAGGATGAATCATTTTTGCAGCATTCTTACGCCACTGAAGTTCCATTTAATATCAGTAGACAAGCATTTAATTAAAAACAGTCTGTGGGCCAAATTCCTCCACCAGACATGTGGTTCATATCTGAGCACTTGCCAAGAATGGTGAGAGACCAGTTTCAAATTTATGTTTTTGCATAGGATCAGGTCCTTTAGAATTCATCTGGGAGTTTGTTTCTGTGGGACAAATACAGAAAGATCTTGCAGGAAAGAACGGAAGCCTTGGGGGCAAGACTGCGGATGAGATGAGATGAGGGAATTCTTGTTCTGGTTCACAAAACACACACGGGAAGAGGAGCCTGTCAGTTCAAGTTAGTCATTGCAGCCGTTGATTAATCTGCATATGCTGGTCAACAGCAGTGGTCTAAGCCTACCTGTGTCTCAAGTCTAACAGAGGTAGTTATAGACTAAGGAAAAGATTTGATTCTTCTGCTGATTCCAGTAGATTTTGGACTGTGGCTGATGGTGCTTTTGATTCACTGTTCTGAATTTTTTTATTCTCAATAATTAGATTTTAAATCCCATACTCATCAAGTGCTCAGATATCCTTAGGCAGTTGCTACAAATGAGGGAGCTGAATCCCAGCAAGATTGAGCAGCTACATCGACTCTGAGGGAGTAGTCCTGAGCCACCCATCTCCTGTTTTTCCAGAGGATGTGGAGGAAGCCTCTTGTTGGGCTGTTGAGATGGCTTATTGCTGTACTGAGCCACCTCTGTCCATATAGTTGGATGAATATGGAGACTAGCTGCAAAAGCAGTTTAGGGGTTTGTCCAAAAATAATGTGCAGGTGTAGTTAGTCTATGGATAGAAGGCACTCCTGATCCTTTCTTTGCATTTCCAAGTACTTGAGCGTGTTCAGTCATCTTCTACAATGACAGTAGAAAAGTCATGTCAGGCAATTTTGTCTCCAGCTCAGCAGCATCTCGAACTTACATCCTATTGGGATCTTCTTCTGGAGTTGTTTTTCATACCATATATCTAGTTTTCCTCAGTGACCTGGGATATAAAATTTGGGAATAAATTTGGCTAGAGGAAGGAAATGTGGATAGTAGCAAGGAGCCAGGACCTACGTAAGATATTGCAGGTGTGGAGTTTTGAATAACTGATATCTGAATGGCCTAGACTGCACTGGTTTTGGTTTAAGTCCATATCCCCTAGCAAACGTATTCCTTGTGCATGACAGAGGGGTGTTCTCTGAAGATGATTTGTGCCTAGTGCTGCTGTAGTCTCAAATCAGTCATAGCTCACAGGCCTGCCCAACAGGTACCATCCCATTAACCATTGTAGCGCATGCTAAATACAAATTATATCAAAGAAAAACTGGACGAGAAATTTCTGTAGCTGAAAAATGTCAACATGTAACTGAAAGTTTTTAGGTTTGCTCTATTTGCATGTATGCTATGTGAGCTGTATGGAGCTGAGATCATTTATAAAGTAGATGGATGAACATAATGAAAGAGTTGCATGTTAGTAATTTGAAAAATTAAATCAGTCTAGCAGTTTGCTTCAAGATTAAAGGGCATGCCAAATCAGACAGAATTTTCTCAACAGAGCAGCATTGGCAATGCTGAATGTAGTCATTGGAATCCAGCAAAGGGTGAAAAAACAATGGTTTGTGAATTAGTTCACTAAATGGGGCTGGTATTATTAGACCAGACTGCTTCAGGACCTGTATTTTCACCCTTGAATATTTGTAGGGCTGGTTTCTGTTTGCGCAGATGTTTGTGGAGCGGCTTTTATTAGTTGAAGCAGCTGTATTCATTCTGAAGCAGTAGCATTCATGCCAGAAGTTCCTGTCTGGCCTCTCTTATCTGGACATGCAATTACTTGGTGGTGACCAGAGAAAGTCAAATGGAAAACGGGTTAGACATTTCTAAAACCTGTTTATAGCTCCTCTTTTTCTTCACTAAGAAGTAGAGATGTTTTAAATTCTGACATCTTCTGTTCCATGATAAATGCACACACATGCAGAGACTCCATAATCAACTAGAAGTTTCTTCTGGAGGGCTCCAGGGTTGGGAGGACAAAGGAAAAGAGAAGAATAGGAAATATCTTAAGCACAGCACACTAAAAATGTCTAGCCTTATTTATTTACAGTTCCCTTTGGCATAGTATGCTTTCTACTCTTTTCCTGAGAGTTTAAAGCCCCAGTAGTTTCTTAGGGTAATCAGAGAGCAAGAATTGTGTTGATCAGTTGAACTGATGTAGCAGACTTGAATTTGAATATTGAAAAACAGTGATTCACATCCCATCAGTATGATTTATCTGCAATTAGCATGAATTGTGGCTATTTCTGGAACAGTTCTTCAATAGGAGAAAGGATGTCTGACCTATAAATTCTGTCAAATACCATGTTTGTTTAACTAGTCTCGCTTGTCGTAATGAGGCATTAGACTGCTGTCAGAGGTGACTTTAGAGCAAAATTTTAATTGCTGCGATTTAACTTCTAATGATGAAAACCAAATTAACGATCCAAGTTTTCCCTGACTTCTGCACGTGTGTGAAGGAGTTCTGTGTCACTTTGTGCACAAG
>JANZLP010000008.1:5744200-5757600 GCA_026930925.1 Chelictinia riocourii | reverse complement strand
TATTGGCAGGTGAGGACCAGCCATCCTAGCCTAGGCAGTTAGAAAATCTCTTATGAAATTTGGCGTTTTGAAGTAATACAAAACGTTGGGTTTGTAGGTACCACCAAAAAGCCACACAGACGATCTTTAATGAATGCACAAGGAACCACTTACTATGTGACTGAAAGAAGCACAAACTAACTAAACAGTCTGTTTATCAAAGTGGGTAAAAGAAATTAAAAGTGACACAGGGCATCCTCTGCAACATACACCCAGACACTAAGGAAGCATCAACGTCCCTTATAGGAACTGCAAAGGGAAAAGGCTGTCCAGTCTCATTTGACACACAATATGCACACTAACAGGATGAACGTACATATGGGCCATCACCTGAAGCGAGAAATTAGAACTGCTGATACGATTAAGTTTTTTTCTAAGCAAACACGATTGTACAAACTGTAAGCACAAGTGGTTTTTTCCTCTATTATAAATAGAAATTAATTCTTTCAATTTAACACTAGTCAAAAACTTGTAGAATCAGATCTGCAATTTTCTGTAGCCCTTAGTGAAACACTTTCTTTACCTCTGAAGCCTCTGCACAAGGTGTGACACCAGGTTATCTGCAATGCCCGGACAAGCCTCTTCAGCTAAATAAATAGCCTTCCTCAGTTCTTCTATGGAATCTGTGTTACCACCACACACTTCACTCTTCTCTTTCAACTGAAAGAAAAATGTGAAGAGATATATTAATAAGATATTCATAAATAATTCTATAAACAATGCAAAAGCTTGTTAGGAAGTAGGCACCAGTGTTCACAATGTCAGGATTTGACTTTCATTATACGCCCTCACATCCTGAAGACTTTTTTCATCCTGAAGTTAGTCTTTGCAGTACTTATCAGGATGTCACTCATCTTCACAAGTCTTCAATCATTTACATATCCTTTTCAGCATGCTCACGTTCAAAAATTACAACACAGTACCCCAAGAAAGATGCACTATTTACCTGTAGCTGGTTCCTAGATGCGCTGCTTATACATACCCACTTTAGTATACACACTTGTACACCTGTAACTTATACGTATAAACTGCAGGTGCACTTGTGCAAGCACTATTAGAAAATGTTTTCACCCTGTCAACTCTAACAACAGAGTGCCCTGAGCACTCTCTCATCTCCCCGCTGAAGCAAAGGATCCTGTGATTAGGCAGGAACTGAGGGCTGAGAGGGAAGGTCTCAGCACTTCACTTACGTAGGAGCTGGTATAACACGCTGAGTATGGCTGCTAAAATGCCTTTTTTTTTTTTTCCTCAGAAATCACTAAAGAACATTCAAAAAACTTAGCAGGGTCTGGGCTTCCTTTGAAGAAAGTGTCATGTTACTAGTAGTAACGGTGAATGAAGGCATGGCCTTCTTTCAGGGACTGAGCTTTCCCCAGCAGGATGGATGACTGCATTTACAAGTTTCTCTCCACATTTATCACTACAGCTGTTGTCAAGAGCTGCTTTGCAGCATACTCTTAAAAAGGATGCAATCAAAGTCATTTCTCAGGAGAAAAAATAAACCAAAAAAACCAAACCACAGAATCAACTAGTGAACAAAATACTCCAGTCAGAAGCTGAGTGGGTTTACGAGTGCTTTGGACTGAAGAGTTTGAGTTGTTTACACAGAACTGAAGAGCAGTGAAACATTTTTCTACGTATTTCTCTACAAATTATTCAATTAATTCAAGAGTCGTCTCTGAAAGCTGGACCTACAGCGAGTCTGCCTTTATGCCATTACTGCCAGTAACAAAGAAAGCTCAGCTTGAACAAATGGAAAGTTTGTGCCATTTTTGGGATATATGGGCATGCGTACCCTCTCGGCCCTACTTAAGTATAGCAGAGAGCATTGTCACATGGAATAAGCATGATCCCCAGAAAGCAGCAGAAAGCAGAATTAATAGATCAAGATGACTTTGAGTTCAGTGTAGTACAGACATTCTGGAGGGAACAGAGTGGCAGTGAAGTTCTTTAGAGATGTCCAAGCACTGAAGTGGCCTTTCGGGACTTTCTGTAGTGGACTTCCAACAGGTGTCAGGAACTACAGCTCAAGAGTTGCCATCAGCATTGAGGAAAGTTTTTTCTTTAAAAAGGAATCTGAGTGTTGCAAGGGAAAACATAAAGGAAATAATCATTGTTCTAGTTTCACGTTTAGCAATGGCTTATAGGTATGTTAGGGCACCCTCCTGAGAGTAAAACTCGGGTGTCAGCAAAAGGAAATCAAGAGGACTCTGTGTACAACAGCTGAGGTGTAACCACAGCAGTAGGAAGGCTTCTGCACTCTTCTTTGGCTGCTGCTTGTGTTCTCTTTTCATTACATCCAGGATGCTCAAGAGTGAGATTCTGCATACAAAGCATAGGTAACAAGATGACACAAATACCTTTTCTTTTCCCAGTAATAACTAACCCTTTCTTAGTCTAAACTAGGAAGTCACAGCTTGAGGACAAGATGATAGAAGCAGACAATAGTGGGAACATTGCAACAAAGGACACCTCTGGATCTCCTGCCTTCAAAAAGGAACCTAGAATGAGTCACCACATATATGCCGTACTCAGCCAGTGTCCTCTGATAAGGAGAAAGAAACCGTATCAGGGTGGTAGCTTGTCACTGAAGATCTGAAATAACTGTCAAGCATGACAACTTCGTTCATTTTCAGGGTGTTTCGTTTGCTGGTGTTTGGGGATTTTGTTTTGTTTGGGGTTGGGTGTTTTGTTTGTTTGTTCTTTTAATTGCTTTGCTGAAGCGCACCAAGCTTCAGATAACTCCCAGCAACACAGAGCAGCAGGGTCCCATAGCTGAGCAAGCCCCTTCAGCCAAGGCACCTAAACCGTATCACAGGGCACGATCTTCCCCTATGAGATTACTTGGGGACAGCACTTGGTTTTTACACCTGTCTTCTGTGCCAGAAGCTTTGAAGCCTCCGTGACAACAAAAAGCTCCGAATGGCCAGCACTGTTCTTTGTGGAGGTATTCCATGGAGTAACTCGCTAATTTAGCTAGCAATAATTGCTGAAGGTGCAGATTATCTGTGGTTTGAATACTAAACAAATGGAACATGGAAAATATAACATAAGGCTTCCTCCGGACAGCAGAGACAGTAGCCATGCCCATAAGAAAAAAGGAAACCCTGCAATGAGATTTTGGAACAGTTTGGGACAGTTGTTGCTATCCTCCAGAAGTTGCATGGAAGAGGAGCCTAAAGTATGAACAAAACACCAGATGCCAGACCAGGAGTCTTCTCCCATAGCATGGAAAGACACAACAAACAAGTACGTGAAGAAAATTTTTTCTGTAGCCTCTACACGCTATAGAGATGAAAGTAAATGGCAATCTTAGCAAGGACTGCAGTGAAAAATGTTTGTGTTGCTGCAGCAGTGCTAGGGGAATCATATACCCACAGGGATCAGCAAGTGGCAATTAAAGGAATGGCCTTGAAAATGAAAATGGGAGGCAAGAAAGGCAAAGAATAGCACAGCAACTAGTTAGCAGTACCTTGGGAAGGCAGAACCCAGAGCAAAGATATCTAGAAGATAGGTAATAAAGGGCATGGTGGAGAGAAAATGAAAAAGAAAGAAAGGCTAAAAATGGAGGATAGACCGTGGAAGACAGTAGATGCAAGGCCTACAACATGCTTGGTATTGGAAAAGGAGAAGGAAGACCTAAGAGATGCACAGCAACTAGAAAAATGTTTTGGAGATGGAAGGGTAGGGAATTGAAATAAAATTCTTGATCAGAGGCAAGCAAGTGGGTAACACAAAGAACTGCAATGGAAAATGCAAAAAAACCCTGTTTAAAGTGTTTCTCCACTTTACGTAGGAGAATGAGAGGCTGACTTAATACTGGAGTCTGAATAACCAGTACAGAGGTCATTCCCTTTAAATAAGTTTAATTGCTTTACTGCACTTAATATTCTTAATAAGCAGCATGCAAAATTCTATGATAATTCTATGAAGCAGGACTTTACTCATTAGAACAAAATTAAGACAACACTTTTATTAGAACAATTTCTCTATTTCTGTAACAGTTACAATGATTGAAATCACTACTTAAACAAAAACATTTCATATCAAAGCTAAGGTGAGAGGGGAGGTTTTGTTTCTTAGAGTTCTATCAACTTTTTAAAATACGTCTTCATACATATCTGGCTTCACCTTCATATGATTTTTTTTTTTTAAAGTTGTTTTTCAGTATTTGGGAAAAACAAATATAAAAAGTATAAATTTCAGAATGGGAACGAAAAACAGTTTTCAGCACGGAAATTCAAAAGTTAAGTTCCTGCTGATCTGGTCCACAGCTATATCTTGGAACACTGAAGAACGTGAAATTTGTAACAGATAAAATGACAGATAAAGAGATAAAGCAGTGTCAAAAAATGGAATGCTGCAATCCAAACATTTACATACCTTTTTGATTTCAATGTTCATTGCTTTAGGCTAGCATGGTTGATGTTGCTACTATACATGACATTGTTAAAAGCAAAACAAAGATCTCAAAAGCAGACATGCATGAAAGAAAAGGGTACAGCTAAAACTGTAACACATCAAGTTCCAAATGGGTTGTAGAAACCTTACGTGTCATTCATCATATTTTTCTATTTTTCAGAGACATAAATCCTGGAATTGTGAAGTTTTAAAGCAACAACTTACCTCTGCAAATAAAGGGGATATAACTGTAGACAGGCATTGGGATAGAGGCCTCTTTGGGATATCCTTTTCCTTTAAAGAAAACAAAATTCTGACCAATTTTATTTCTGAAAAAAAGCATCCTCATTGTATTCTGTTTCTAACCAAAGAAAAAAATAGTTCCAACATGCTACACTATGAGAAATCTGTTTCTACGTATATACAAGTAAAATGTTCTACAACAGAGTATTCCAAAGCACTGTGGAAAATGGAAGCTGAATTAAAATTTGAGGCTGTGGCACCTCAAATACATGCAAGCTCAAAATTTAAAAAAATCCAACCAAACAAAAAAACACCAAACCAAACCCAAACCCCCAAAAACCCCAACAACAACACAAAAGCAAAAACCCACCCCACCACGAACACACCCCACCACAATCCTACTGAGCACATACTAAATCATAGACATGCTGGTATTTACTAGGTTCCTCCTATACGATACAGTATTTTTCTTGTATTTCTCCAATTCTGGTAAGAGCACACACACAGAATTTTGATAGCCAGGGTAGCAACCACCTGCTCTAGCCACACAGGCTGCAGAAAATACAATGGAGCCGGATGGAGCAGCTCCCAAACTTCCTTTATTCTGGGTTGGGATTTTTTAGTTTGGGAGGGTTGGTTTTTTTTTTTTGCACATGCACATTCTATTCTTTCCTACGTTGTAGTCAGTCTGGTTTTTTTAAAAAACTTGAATGCCTTCCCCAAAACCCCAGCTTAGCTTTGTTACTGTACTGGCTTAAGTTTACTTTACAGAAGGAAGATTTTTAATAAAATGTTGCCTGGTCTTCCCCCAGTGGTAATTTTTCACAAACTACAGAAATATTTTGGTACATGTTTCATGAATTAGAGAAGGAGGACTCATCTACAGAATACCCAAACTTCAAGACTTACTCAAAGTGTTTTGTGAAAGGCAACTGTAGAATATAAAATTTTAGCAAAAGTTCTAAAAGGTTTACAGTTTAAATGCTTTTAAAGGTATGAAATAAAAATCATCCCACTAAATTATTAAAGCAAGAATTATCTTCTTACGTAACACAGTCAATATTTTGAGCACCTTATTTCTTTGCAACTCCAAAGGCTGGGCTGCTCCATTCTCTAGATTCTTGGGGTCTTTTTCTCTTATTGTAAAGATCCACTCTCCTGAATCACTCCCACCTGAAGCCTGACCATCTGGTTCACTTCAAGGGAGGGGAAAAAAAATGAAAAAGTTCTATTACCTACTCCTTAATGTCCATGTTCATTCAATATAGATGTTAAACATAAAAACTGCAGTCAAGACCAAAATCAGGAGTCTGTTGTACAAGTTAATAAGTATAAAGACAAGTATGAAAAGTAATGCAATTAATCTTTTGGGGAAATTTAAAAAAAAAGAAACCAAGATACTTCACTAAATGTTAAATTAACTTCAAAGATAAAGAGAGGCATTACAGATTGAAAACATTCTCCCAAGTTACATAAACAAGTAACATGAAGTGTTCTATTGCTATCTGAAAACTGGCTTTAACAGAGTACCTCAAATCATTAGGGAAGGGGGGGGAAATTAGAAGACTTAATTCATTTTTTTTGCCTAGAAAAACAGCTAAGACACTAGCTTAGAATACCTTTGGGGAAGACGGGTCATCCCCAGCCTGACAGCAAGGTAAATTTCCCACTTCAAAAAACTTTGACTAAAAAAGTACAGATACAGCATGGCTTTTACAAACTACATCACCATAAGTCAATCTTTTGCCTCATTTTTGTGGATGGCATAGTGATTTTTTTCTGTAACTCCTGCTAAGTTAAAAGAACAAAACTATTTATGCTGACACTAATCAGTCACTGCATTACATTTCTCCTCTCACTACCATAAGTATACTCCCCTTAAGTTCATTTCTTTCTGATGTGAGAATTAAGAGTCATTTACAAGAAAACCACCAATTAAAAGGGCATCTAGTTGCCATTGTACAAAAAGTATTCTAGCACAGCCTACCAAGCCAAAAAGCATGTGATCAGTGTAAGAATATCCTCCAAGATCTCTACCTGAAGTCACATAGAACAGAAGTTCTATGGCTGTCACTGAAAGAGGTAGGTCTACCTTCCTTGTGTACATTAGCTCTAGTAGGTTCATCCAACAGAAAAATATTTATCGATTTGGAAAGTTAGTATTCCAGCATGCCAAACCAACTCACCCTTTTATCACATCTAATACAAGGGCTGGTGTGGAAGCAAAGGAGGGCAAAGCAGGCTTAGACAGAACACTAAATTGTCTCAAAATAACCATTCTAATTCTACTTACTCTCCCATACCAAGCTAGCAAAACTGGTCTGATATTCCACAGGAACAATGAACTGTAACCTCGAAGTTCATTTAGTAATTAATCCAAAACCAGTTGTAAGACTAGTAACTTGCCTTCCAAAGCAGACCTGGTTTGGGGCTGGAACTGTGATTACTGGAAGGCATGAAGCCATTAATAATGTAGGACAAATATACAGCTGTAATGGCAGCCAAGAAATCATAACCAGCCTGATGCTTGCCATTAGCATGCAGACTAGAATTGCAGAGAATAGTTGCGTTTTCTTTCTTATGAGGAATTTAACCCATTTGTGAATAAATTGTGGCAATCCCTTCACTTGATGTTCAAAAGCGTGTCATCTGATGATACCCACTATTTTCAAAATTACATTTAGACTAACAAAGTTAACTTTTTAACTGAGTCGTAAATATCTGTTACTGGGTTTCCTAAGGAAACGAACTCACAAACCTATCTAACAGCTCCATCAAAATTTGATGGAGAGAAGTAAAAATTGGAAAGGAAAGAAATTTGGAAATATTTACACCACTTCTTTAATAAATAATTTGACATTTCATGACTATCATGCTGTAATGGCCCAACCTTCCTGGAAGGATAGGGGGAAAAAAACCAACCAACCCTCTTATAAAAAAAACAAAACAAAAAACAACTAGCTAATATGGTTTGTACCCCAAAACCCCATTATCATGGAAGCATTGTTCACTAACCCTATCTTATATGCAAGGATATGCTTCTGTCTGTTTACTCAGACAGCCAAAGGGAGGGACAACCTGCCACCAAGGAGACAGCTCCCTTCCTTAGGTGGCCATGTGCATGCACAGCACAGCGCATGAGCACACTGCTACTTGGCCGTGCAGGGCGAGGACTACCTTCTGCTCACACAACAGGAGTAGCAGTTGGCCTTATACCTGGGAAAGACCCTAGACCCTACATAAAAGAGAAGGTAGTATAGAATGGGCCAGAAGAATCGTTCTCAGTGACTGTTATTTGCATGAAATCCCTTGCAAATACTGAAATCAAGATCTCATTAGTTTACCAAGGCTACTAAGCTGAAAAGCTGTAAATAACAGAACACAGGAATATATGTGCTAAAAGTAACTACTTGGCTCCTATATTTACAAAGGGTATTTCAAAAACTCATCAAACTTACGTATCTGAGTCATCAGAACTGGAGTCATCATGACTTTGTTCAGACTTCCATCTCTTGTGCCTATCAATAAGGTCAGTCAGGTAGGAAGTTTTCTTTGAGTTTCTTAAAATAAATTTGTGTTTTAAGAGCTCTTTTGCAGTAGGCCTCTTAAAAAAAAAAAAAGATATATATTTTTTTACTACATTTGAGAGTGTTAAATGACTTTATAAAGAGATTAAGAAATCCAGACTTCAGTCTTGATACAAGTGAGATTTTAAATATATACAGTATCCAAAAAAAAAATAAAAAATTATGCTGGCGAGTATGTTGCCCCATATTACAAAAGCTGAACTGCACTTATTCATGAAATTCATGTAAACCAGTCAGGTTCTCTACTATATGTTGACAAACAGATGAAACTTACAAAGCTTGGGTCCTTGTTTAAGCAGGCCTCAACAAATTCTTTGAGGGATTTACTGAAGTTTCCTTCCAGTGTTGGTGGATTGTTCTTCGGAATGAGGAACAAAACCTTCATTGGATGTAATTCAGAATGAGGTGGCTCTCCTTTTGCAAGTTCTATGGCTGTTATGCCTAATGACCAGATATCTGCCTGTAAGAAACAATGCTTTTAAGATTAGGTTGGAGAAAGAAGAGAAACAGTGTTGCTTGCTGTCCTGGTTTAACCCCAGCTGGCAACTAAGCACCACGCAGCCACTGGCTCACTGCCCCCCCAGGAGGATGGCGGGGGGAGAGAATTGGAAGGGTAAAAGTGAGAAAACTTGTGTCTTGAGATAAAAACAGTTTAATAATTGAAATAAAATAATTATAATAAATTGTCATGAAAATAAAAATAACAAAGAGAGAGAAATAAAACACGAGAACGACAAGTGATGCAATGAAAAAAATTGGGCAGGGCTAAATTTTTAGTTTATAGAGTATAACATTGTAATACAAAATAAGATAAAGACTGCTAAAAGCTGATATGTCTTTAACCAAGATTTAGTCTTTGCATAATAAATAAATGCCAATACTGAAAAATCCAGAAGTTTTTATATATACAAAATTGTGGTTTAATGTTGAGACCTGTCAGTTAACTAAGTAGCACCAGTTCTTATTTTTTATGCTGTCGTATAGAACATGTAATAATGCATATGCGAATTTAAAGAATGTTGTTTAAAAATCTCTCTGTAAAATCACCTATTTTTTCCTTGTTATTAGGAGGAAAAACATTGATTCCCCGTGAAATGTTTCAATGAGTAGAAAAATTTCTTTAGTGTGTGATTTAACATCATTGGATCTATGCTTTTACTGTTGTCTCTGTAACATATGAAATAAAAAGCCTTTTGAAAAGATTTATGAATCGTAAAAAAACTATATTAGCCTATTGTGATCTGTGATGAGCCACTATTTTCCATATAATCATGTACACCTCTGGTAACAACATAGGAACCAGTAAAAATACTGCGTGGGTAAGCTGACTGCAATAGGTCATGATGAAGATTATATTATAAAATGTCCCCACAGAGGTGTTCATTTGATTTGATTTCATCTGCACATCTCTTATATTTCAAAGACAATTAATTATACAGTACTGAAAAGCAGGACTAACAAAATGCTTTAGAAATAAATATCTATCTTACATTCTGTTATGTATTAACACCACCACACTACAGCCTGGATTCAGTTTCATGTCACTATAACTTAAAATTATTCTTGATTTTTCACTTGTGTAACTGAGTGGTTCTTATAAAAATATATATAAGAAACATATTTGCTTCCTAATCAATTTTTCAGTCATGTTATGTAGATGGCTATCAGCTGCAATGTTAAAAAATATTAAATTAGTTATAATTTTAAATTAGCAGCTAGGCCATTTCTATAGCTCATAATTCATGAGGTTGTTCCTAATAAGTCTGCATGCATTCCTATACATCTTTTCTCATTCTGTTTCAAATATCATTTTTTGCAGTCTGTCATGTATTTTCCTTAGCTTTTTATGTCCATTTGCAAATAATACATACAGTGTCAATATGTAGCAAACAGTGCCAGACATGGCCTATATTGTTTGCACAGAAAAGGAAGATTAAATTTTTGGATGTTTTTATTCAGCATAAAGTTTATTTTCACTGGCACAAAGGGATTTTTACATCCATTTCTCTGACAATGTAAAAAATCTTACAGCCTGCATTAGTAACATTACACTGTATGTTATTTCAAAAGAGCAAATAAAAGGGCCTTTGAGAAAGGGTTTGTTATTTTACTGCAATTGTGTAGTGGTAGAAGAAAAATACTTTGTGTGTTTTAACATGTCTGACGTTACTGAAGGACAAATTGTCAGAAAGAAGCATCCTCAAGTTCTTGTCTTAGCACTCCCAAATATGGTCTTTCAAATAAGAGGCAAAATACCTGCCTGCACAGTGCTGGATGAGATTAATTCACTGTGTAAGCTACAAATGCTCCAAAACATCTTAGTCACTAAAAATATTCATTGACTAAATAGTCATAAACAAGTAATTAAATAATTGAAAATGGAGGCCTCCCTCCTGTTCTCCTTTCCCATCTCTCTTTTCCCAAAACAAATGAAAAAAATTAACTCAGGAAAAATTCTAGCTGGAAGTGAGCAGGATGTTTTACAGTGTTAAGTGCTGTTTATGTCAAGATAAACTGGAAAGGCAGAAAGGATAATGAAAGAAGGCATCTCTGCAGGGCTAAAACACGATGAACAAGATAAAGGTAAGCTCACTGCACAAGATGTTGAATTCTTAATCAGGGTGTTTTTGTATCCTGTGGTTGGTCTCTGGATGGATATATGTTATCCATACCATTCAGTAACATAAGTAGTATTTCTTTTCTCACAAACTGTTGAAGAGCCTCAAACACTTTAAACTTGGCATCAAGGTGAATTATATACCAGGTGAATTGCTCTCATCTAGCCAGTTCTTTCTTGCTCTTTTAAGATATATTTTACATTTTCAAAATAAATATATATCAAGCCACAGGTTTATCCTGCTAGTAGGTTCCATCCACCACCCAGTAAACATTTATATACATGCCAACACTCTGTGTAGTTCTGGTTGAAACAGACTTCACAAAACTACTCATACATCAAAAATAGAGTCCACAGTGAAAGATTTTCACTGAATCAAAGAAAAATACTCACCACGTTGACAGACTATTTACATCATCTCTAGACTAGTGGCCTTATATTAAGGACTCTTTTTTTTTTTATTAGTTTTACCTTAACTCCAGATGAGGTAAGCTATTGGATTTAAAATCTATCTTTGTGCAAATGACAGCAGAAGTCCATGGTTCCCGGGATCTTTCATTCAACCTGCATTGCAACTCTCTTCTTAAATGCATTTCACCTTCAGCTTAACATGAACATTAACTGAAGTCCTGCTTTCAGATCTTTGCAGCATTAGATGAATCTGAGGATAGCCATAAAACCTCTCCTTAGATTTATGCTGAACCTCTAACTGTATCATAGTTTAAAATAGCTACAATCATTTATTTTATTTATTTTATGCTACATCAATGTATCTCTTAAAGAAAATCACACTTGTGCTTGAATATATAAAGAAAAAGATAGTCTTCCTGTTGGACATCTTATCCATAAATATTATCCTTTTAAACTAATAGAAGTCTGGTGTATGATTGAAGACTCATAACCCTTCTTTTTCACTCATGACCAAGTTGACTTTTATGTGCTCAATCCAGTGCTATTGCATGGCAAAAATGTTTAATGTTATTGTTGCAAGATCAGAGCTCAGACCTCTGGAAATTTTCTTCTTGTATATGGAGCAGGTCAAAGAGGAAAAGAAAAGGCAGTTTTAAGGACCAAATTACATTTTGGGAAGCTTTTCTTTCTATTATCAACCAAACCAAAAAATTAAATTTCGTGTCTTAGTTCACCAGTTTTTAAAATGGATTGCTAATATGGATTCCCACCTTTAGAGTCAGATTTTGTAAAGCTAGATTTAGACCTTCAACAACAAACTATATGCATGTGCTTTATAAATTAATGAAATCTTAGATAGAGGAGATTCTGATCAGTAAAACTTCTGGCATAGCATTACAGTGAGGACCCTAAGTAGATAATATGTAACTCAAGCAGGACCCTAGAGCTTCAGCTAAGGCTGGGGTACATAATGCCTATCACTATGACAGGTAGTAAGAGGCTGAGATTTGACTTGCTTTTGGGATGTGTTGATTTCTCCCCATATATGGAAACCTAGAGAAACCAGCTTCACTGCCTGTTTTCAAGTAAAAAGGGTCTAGCCCTAATATGACAGAGTTTATGCCATTTATTTTTAACTTCAGAAAAAATTATGAGCACTCTCTAAAAGTCAGCATCCTTAGTCAAAGCACCCTGTTAACTGAAATTATAAACAGGTGATGATAATTAACAATTATCATCTGTAAAGAATTGTCTGGGGTATTCACATTACAGATCCCAATTTCCCTTGATTGCAAGCTGCTAGGAAATTATATGGATTTTTAAAATTTTTTTTAGCAACAGAATTTTATCATTGATAGGATGGTGAAGGATCCTCAAATCTTAACTAAGCAAGGCCAGATTTTTATAATTACCATGAAATAGACAGACTTTCGAGAATGCTTAGTATCTATTTATCAGTTACAATCCCTTTCCCCTTTTAGAAGCTGAACACTTCTGAAAAAAAATGTCTATTTTGTTATAAGAATTAAATACTTAGTAGTTTACAAAATGGAAGTTGCTGCTGAGTTGCTTTTTTTTATTCAGTTTAGTCTGAGTTTATAAACAATTCTTACTGGTATCTTCACTTTGGATAGGCATCAAGCTTTGTACTTAGTATGTTCTGAACATATGCAGAGGCAAAAAAAAAGGAGGAATCATGATTCATAAAAGAATAAATAGTTCAAAATATTTGGGGCATAGAAGGATAATTGACCTCTGCTTAAAACTAGATACATGTAGAAAATATTCACATTTTATATGGAAACAACACTGAAAGACTAACCAATGCAAATGTAATGGATGTTGCCAAGACAGTGATAGGCAAGACCTACAGAAGGAAATAAATAAACTGATAACCTGCAAAACCCATTACCTTCCTCCTGCTCTTGAAACTACAGGGGTAACAAGTGGCAGAAACTGTCATGGTAAAAGTGCCATCTGTTTTGGGTTTCTGTGGCAAGGTTTTGGTAGCAGGGGGGGGTTGCAGGGGTGGCTTCTGCCAGTGTACTATGCAGAGATTTCAGGTGCTCAGCCACACAAGGTGGCATAACAACAGCACTGTG
>JANZLP010000008.1:5614961-5622461 GCA_026930925.1 Chelictinia riocourii | reverse complement strand
TTACTGCTACTAATAATAACCTAGCAATAAACCACTGGAACTTAATTCATATGAGAACTGTAAAAAGAATTGCTTATCATCCACATATCTCAAAGAGGAGCGGATTCAAAAATAGAAAAGCTGTATTTTCTATTTCCTCACACGTATTAGCTATGGACAGCTGGCATTATGAAGTCATTTATTTAAGTTGGTTTTATCACTATATTAAGACAGTGATACAGAAGCTCACACTTAACAGAGACAAAACAAAATTGTCTTTAAGAACAAGGAAAGCTAGACTCCAGATTCACAATTCTTAAAGCTGAAGCAAAAAAAACCCCAAAATTATTTGAGGATTATCCCATGAAGAAACCAATTTGAAAAACCTAGTTTTGGCTAAAAATATTTAAAGTACTTTGGCCAATAGCTATAAAGAACTTTAAGTGAAATGGAAAAACCCATACAGAACAGAATTAGGCCATTTGAATTAACATTTCCAGTTCAAAGCACAACTTGTTATTTCACAAACTCAGATTTACACATTAGACAGAAACATTGCCAAACACACTGTAACTTTTAATTATCTCCCTTAAAGTATAATAAAACATTTTGTATCAGTGAACTAAATATCTTTAAAGTTTGAGCCCACGGGGAGATGGGCATTCTCCCTCCCTTCTAAAGCTAACAAATGAGAAATTAAAGCACAGTGATTAGACCAAAGCCACAACAGAACAGAGGCTGGAAATCAAACTAGAACCTGCCCTTCAGGCTCTTCTAGTGCTTTTAGCCAAAAGAACCAATGCGGCATTTTACACATTCCAAGACTGAAAGAATGTTGAAAAATCTCTCATCCAAATCAGCAAGTATATCATTGTTCTTCAATGTTTTACAGCAAGCAGGTGAGCACAGGGAAGGGCAAAGGGAGAGATGCAGACACTCCATTATTAAAAAAAACCCCAAATTATTTAAAAGTGAAGGGTAATTAGAACATAGTCAATATAAGATTTTACTCTTTTTCCAATGCTTACAGGTTAAGAAATCACACAATGATATACGTACTCTCAGGTGGTCATTTATAAGTGTTTGCATATCATAATTTTTAGTATTATTTTCAAGCACTAATTTTAAAACTCTGTTTTGTCTAACAGTATTTTGGTATACTGCGCAACTCTTGTCACCTCCAACAGTCATGTGCAAAATCTTCTAAAGGATTTTTTCGGACAAAATACACAACATATAGAAAAACCTATTATCAAGAATTAAGTATAAAAACCAAAATAAAAGTGCAGTTTTCTTTTAAAGGAAAATTCCATTCAATCAGTACCTGTCAAAATAGTCCGTCGCTTACACTGTTCTTCTACTCCTCCTTGTCTTTTACCAGCTTGAGTAAAAGGCATCTCAAACATAAAGCGACGAATGTTATGGGTCCTTTCAAAATCTGTTTTTCTTTCTTGCAACTCTTTTTCTTCAAAGTATGGAATTACATGTGTAACTTGAATATATGCATATTTTGAATCTAAATCCTTTGGATTTACCTTAAAAACATGAAAAAGCAATCAGCTACACCGTGAATAAAGTGGATTTAATTTTAGTCACACAACTTTCAGAAATTAAATTTGGTTTCAACCTTTAAATTATTGAAAACACAGGAAACGTTAATGGTCACACAGGGCTTCTCTGTGTTCAGTTCCTAACTATTGGGAAGACAACATAGCTAGATGCATTACAATGTGTTGTGCTTTTTGTTCTGTTTGGATTTTTTTTGTGTGGTTTGGTTTTTTTTGACACTCATCGATAATTGCTGTATGAAGATCTGCAAACAAAAATTTAATACAGAGTTATACTCTTGATTAACACTGGAAGGCACAGATACAGAAAACCCAGAAACAAATACTTGTCCTCCATGACAGCTGATACAGCAGTAGATTGGAGACCAAAAATGGCTAGTGATAAAAAAAGTTAATAATTAAAAATAAAAACCTACACTGAAAATAATTCAGGTATCACCTTCAGAAGGCAACCCTCCCAACCCATCTCAACTCTGACACCTTATGAGGGTCCCAAAGAATATACTGGTGGGAGCAGGGCAAATCGAAGGCTTCACTATTCAGTTCATTTTGTTTCTAGAACTGGATGAGTTCATGGACCGGCTGATCTTTAATTTGGTAAAAGCAGCAGCTAGGCACCAGTACCAATAGATAAGGCCTCCAAAGTCTTTACCCAACATGGTCACTAAATGGACCAAGGATTTTTTTGTTGCTGTTTTGAAAATTCCCCTAACCACAGGATAGAGAGGGCACCCTAAATCTGTGCGTCTTTCTAAATGTTGTTGCCCACCATTTTAGTTCCATGTCAAATATTCATGTTATCTCTGCCTGTCTCTGAGCCACTTCACTTCTATAAACTAAGTGAGAAAAACAACAATGTGAATACACACATGAAGTCACCAGGTAAGTCGTGGAGCAAACTGTAAAGAGAGCTCAGGTGTCCCTGCTGTTACACATTTTTATTGGAACCTGCTGCTTGATTATTTTTTTTTTTATAAATCTGCAATGTTTTCAAGGTTATTGGACTGGAACTTAAGTGGTAATTTATGTACTCATTCTGATACAGCTGATAGAAAAATGTTCCCTACAAATGCTAAACACACACATGCATTATAATTAATTATAAAGAATTAAAGAGAGTATACTTGAAGAGCTGTGAAAAAATGAGATTACAGTGTAATTGTCTTGCCTTCTATGGCATGAAATCTAGCCTTTGCGTAAGTCCTCCTCTCCTTTTAAAGTTCCAATATTGAAAAGCCCCACCATTATTGCACATTCAGACCAAGAAGCACAGAACTTTGTAATCTTACTGGTAGAATCAAGGGACAGAAGAGAGGGATAAGAGAAAAATCACCACGAAGTCTGAATTTAACTTTAAACAAAAGTTAAAAATTGGCTGAAGAAGGGAACAAAAGGAATGCAGAGAGGCATCTTGTGCAGTATGTGTCCTTCTCAGCATGTGGGATACTGTAGCCCTCTTTAGTTAAACACTTTTGGAGCCTTCAATTACAAAGGAAAGCACTTCCTATGACAAATGTAGATTTAACCAGATGACTCTGCATGTGCATTTTTTTCTACAGTTTAAGCATTTATAAAATTGAACGGGCTCAGAGACATAGGCAAAGGATAACAAGAACAACTGATACAGAATTAAAATGTTATTTACATGTGGTACTTTACTCAGAAGAGGGCTCTGTTTCTTACTTCAGAAGAAAGTTTCGACTCTGCTTTCAAAGTGCAGAAAAGGGAAGAACTTCCAAAGAATGATTGTGCATGAACTGGCAAGAAATACAGCTAAAGATAACACAGGATATGATCATAGTCCAGATTTGTTCTAAGATACAATTATTATTTTGAGAGGTAACACCATGGAAATCAAGCTTTTTGGTTGTTCTTAAAGGTAAACTTAATAAGAGATGATATTTCTCTCATACCCTTCAACCAGTAGAGTTTTTAGACACCTATGTCTGTGTGCACAATGAGTGACAGGCAGTGATCTCACAGTATTTCAAGTGGATTAGTGGAAGTAATATATCAGAATTTTTTAGAGAGAGAATAAAGATCATACCTTGCCAGAATCCTGAATCATTTTGACATTTTCAGACCCAAATTTGTCAGAGTAGAGTTTTTGGAGTCTTTGGGAAATCTCTGAGAGAGGCGTAAGTTTAGGCTCTTTATAGATATATTCCTTTCCATCTTCATCCTCAAAGAAACCCTGCAAAAAATGAAGTAATCAAAATCTTGGAAAAAAAAATAATCACATAGGACAATGATTAAGATGAACAAAATATGTGAGGTTCAAAGCAAATATAAACATTTAACATCAGGATTCAAGCATATGTAAATAAAGAGAAATTAAAATCTAAGTAAAAAAGGTTTCCTAAAAGAATAAACAAAACCCCAGAAAAATGCAATTATCTACTACAGAATGAGTGAAAGACAATGGAAACACACAGTTAAAATTGTAAAGGTTCATTGTAATTTTATGGTGTGCCAAGCCTTTGAGATAACTTGTCTTCACTTTTAAATAAAAGTGAACTTTCAGCACTGTTTCACTTGCCAAAACAGAAATCTTGCTGCCCGACACGACTATCTGATTCACAAGTGGGTATTTTGGCAATGGTTTATATAAAAATAATCTGAAAGATGTCTTTATGTAGTAATAAAAAATTGATCCCAGAAAATGAAATTTAATTTACATAAAAATCTTAATTTTCTGTTGTACTATCTTGGCATATACTACTTTTATTACATAAAGCATTTGTTTTAAAACCATAAGTAAATGCAATATAGAGTATGTGGAAAGTGAAACAGGTCTTTGGTTTAAAACAACAAGCCATGTCTGAGTTCACGTTTGGAATCAGAAAAGAAATATTTTTGTCATAAATGAAACAGACAAAATAGAAAAGCACAACATATCATGTATAAACACAGGCTAGATTGACAAAAATACCCACATCAAACTAAGGTGAAATGCAGTAGTTTTTACTGCATCGCTTGCTTTGTAAGCAGTTACTGTAATTACCTCAACATCTGTTTCACTGTCTGTAAACTGGTATTGCTATAAAGTTGTAAAAGACAACAGAATACATGTAAAGTTATACTGCTCAGAGTATTGTACAATTCTCCATGCTCAGCTGAACAATTAGCAACTGGGCTATGCACGTAGAAAGTGTATTACTTGATACTGCGTGATACCGTACTGATACATAAGCATTCTAGACATATATTAGAAGATGTGAAGCTGTCCAATACACAGCCAGAACTTTTGTTTGAAGCATGCAATACTGATGCATAGAAGGGAGTGATTTGTTCTCTAAATGGAACTTAGTTATTTTTTAATTGCAATGGCTATTAATGCATACCAATCTAAAAAGCAGCCTTGCAAACCACACTGCAGCACTAGACATTAAGTCAATACATTGCTAAGAACTGACATGATAGAAAACTTACCGCTGCCTTAAGGTAGTAAATAAAAGAAGAAAAAGGAAAAAAAAGCAAAAAATTTACTGAGGAAAATAAGGAAGAATTGTATTGGAATTGATAAATGTTTTAAACTAAATTACTGATGGTCCATTATTTCTTACAGAACACGTTTCTTGATATCATGACATAAAAAGTACAATATAGATGACAAAATAGTATACCTTGTAAAATAAATCGTTTTTTCTTACCACACAGAGCAGACAAATGAAAGTTAAATAATACTCACCTGTCCAAAGAACGCTACCCTGAAATAAGTTCCCAGCAGTCTCTTGCCTGTATGCATAACTTCTGTTACTTTACTGTATGCTCGATGAAGAGTGTCATATAAATGAGCAAGCCTCTAAAAATAAAAGGAAACCATCATGGGGTAAAAGAATAAAGTAGAATTTTCCCATCTTAAAACAATAAATAAATTATATCCTTGTAATTAATAACAACTAAAAACACCGTTTCATTGAACATTAGTAATAGGTTTAGTACTTTTATCAGAATGACAATATGCAAGATTAATTATTTAACATTTATTTAAACATTTTTAATTATTTAAAATTAAAACAAAAATTCCAACACATTCAAATTTCAGTTACAATTTTAAAACTCTTGTTCTGTGATGTCAAATGTGTCATGCAGTTGGACTAGAAAAATTAGGGTGGGTTTTTTTCTTGCTCAGAATTACTTATGATGAATCTAGTACCTCAAAATCTCTCCGTTTTTCATAAATGGGAATTATAAGTTTATATATGTCAGCAATGAGTTCATAGCGTTCTGCCTTCCAGAGTCCATCAGCACACTGCTCCAACAATTCCATCAGCACATCCTAGATTTGGATACACATGTGAAAAAGTAAAATATTCAGTACTTGTGAAAAGCACAAATAATTATACCAAAGTTCTTCCCAAGGAAAAGGAAGATCTTGACTAAAACAAAATTATTGACACATAGTAATTTAAATTATTGTGGCAATCAAAATTGCTAAAAGGAAACAAAACAAAAACCAGAATGGTCTGAGTGTATACTACTCTTCATATTTACCACAAACAGCGTTTTTCTTTTAGATACTCCTGACCTCTTAAGTCCACATATGACACCTGTGCGAGGACCCAAGGTCTTACCTCGAGACCCTTGTCTGACCCTGTAACATGGTTTTACTTTTTCAAAAACCTTGGGGTTTTTTTTGGTTTTACACAGGTAACATTATTTTAAAAAGACAGCTATACAAACACCTGACTGTAATGGTTTTGAAGGAAACTATCAAACAAACTCCATCAACAATACAATAAAAAGATACAATTCCAAAATCTGTACTCAGAAGTAATTATCAAGGTACAACAGTGGAATTTGCTATACTTGGTCCAGAATGAAAGTACATATAACAACAGTTAAAGAAGCTGAGAAATCCTGAAGGGTCAAAACAGAGTCACAAGCAAGAAACCACCATCCTTGTAGCAAAAAGATAGTTATTTAAGGTTAAATAAGAACTATGCTTATCCGTACGTTAGAATAGAAGCATACATTTTGCATTAGAGCAGTTACATCATAATTATGAAGTCCCTTCCTTCAGTTTGTCATAATTCTTTATTTTCCACACATTTAATTTCTTCTACTTCAATAAGCATAACAAAATATGATAACATTAGTACTTTGCTCTAGTTTTCATAAATTTAAAATTACTTGGGTAACTCCATTAACTCAGTTCTAACAAACAATTTTACAGATATTATGGAACAGCTTATAGCTCCCGTGATGAAGCTGTCATATTCTTGGTCATGGCTTGAGTGTGACAGAATCACTGTGAAGAAGCTCCTTCCCATCCACATACCCTAACACATCTCAGTTGTCTTCAAACACGTCTGGAGCTCCAAGTGCCTCCAAGAGAATCCAAGTCTAAGACTGAGAGATGTCAGAAGATGTGACATTTCTACTTCTTGAGACCTTCTGGTACCATTCTTGCATCACGATGGTGAAGGCAAAGCAGGAAATAACTCCTTTTATCCTCAGAAGGGGTCCAACGCTACTCGATTCCCCTCCTCCCTTTGGTAGAGGACTAAGGCACCATAAAGATATCACCAAGAAAAGCCAACTTTAATACTGAGAGCAAAAAGAAACTGAAAAATGCTACCCTTATCAGTGTGCTGCAATGGTCCCTAAAACATCCCCTCCTTCTCCCAGTCATTACGGGGCTGTATAGACTCTCCAGTATCTCCATCCTTAGCGGCCAGATGGTGAGAACTGAAAGACCAGAGTCGCTGCTGGATGGCAAGGGCTGTCCACAAACACTGCTTTATGACAAAGGTCTTGAACTCATGGCCTGATACTCACACCTGGTCGTCCGGGGTGGGCCCGGTACCCCTGCCTATTACTCTCACGTAGGCCTGGTACTTCTGATAAACCAAGGCTGGCACGGCACTCCGGCCAATTACTCCAAAGTGGGCCAGGTACTCCTACCTGTTCCACTTTGGTGGCCCCCGTACCCCTAACAGATACTCCG
>JANZLP010000008.1:5430634-5441064 GCA_026930925.1 Chelictinia riocourii | reverse complement strand
TAAAAAATCTTAGGAGTCAAATATTCCACTGCTTTATATAACGCTAATTTACCGTAGCTGAAATTTGTACCCTTTTGTAGCAATTTGCGCACACTAATTCATGTCTCATCTCTGATGTTAATATTTTATATATGTTGTTCATTAAAAAAGTCACCAGAAAAGTTGCAACAGAATGAAAAAAAAGTCAGCTATTTCTGAGGTATGAGTGCTGAAAATAAGGGAGTACTTCTGAATGCTTTGTGCAATAAAAATATTTTAAAAACCAGTTCATATTTACTTACATTGACTTCTGAGAAAAAGTTCTGGAAAGGTACCAAAGGTTATCTTTAAAAAACCTGCATTTGGGCTCTCATCAAGACAGTTCTTCGAAATTAAGAGAAGTTTTTATGTTCCTACTGATACATTTTGAAGCAAACAACATGTACAGAAAGTAAAAATTGATAAATGAGAGCAATCACATTCGAAACCTGAACTGATACAAACTCTGTGACTGTAATATCCAATGAAAATAACCAACCTACCTCAGTAAGTGAGCATCAGCTACTTTGTATTTACTTGAATAGTAAGTACTTTGGACTAAGACCCTCTGCAGAACATACATACAAATGAATGGATGAATGAACAAATGAATGAATAAATACTCTTGCCACATTTGGCAGGCCAAAGAGAATTCAATAATCTTAAGCTGAGAATCATGTTGATTGTGCAAATGTGATGAAATTATAAGATTTTGCCAAACTGTAAATAAATTCAGCAGATGACTTGGCTGTTTGAAGTGCACTGGATGCACACCAAAACAAGCAGAAAGTACTTTCCCTGAGAAGAGGAGGATTGGTAGCTGTGTGCTTGTATGCTCTGCCATGGCTTTAGCTTGTCTCCCTCAAACACCATGAACTTGGTGTCCGGTAGACAACAAGAGGCCATGAGGTGAACTGACATGTGTCCTGGTTTCAGCTGGGATAGAGTTAAGTGTCTTCCTAGAGGCTGGTAGAGTGCTGTGTTTTGGGTTCAATATGAGAATAAATTTGATAATACACTGATGGTTTTGATTGTGGCTAAGTAGTGTTTACTGATGTTTTCGATTGTGGCTAAGTAGTGTTTAGACTAAGTCAAGGATTTTTCAGCTTCTTATGCCCAGCCAGCAAGAAGGCTGGAGGGGCACAAGAAGTTGGGAAGGGACACAGCCAGGGCAGCTGACCCAAACTGGCCAAAGGAGTATTCCATATCATGGGACGTCATGTCCAGTATATAAATTGGGGGGAGTTGGCCCGGGGTGGGATCGCTGCTCAGGAGCTAACTGGGCATCAATCGGTGCGGGGTGAGTAATTGCATTGTACATCACTTGTTTTGTATATTCTAATCCTTTTATTATTATTACTGTCATTTTATTATTGTTATTACTTTCTTCCTTTCTCTTCTATTAAACCATTTTTATCTCAACCCACAAGTTTTACTTTTTTTTTCCCCAATTCTCTCCCCCATCCTGCTGGGTGGGGGGAGTGAGTGAGCAGCTGCATGGTGTTTAGTTACCAGCTGGGGTTAAACCACAACAACAGGACAAGGGGCAATGGTTTTTAAACTGAAAGAGGATAGATTTAGATCAGACATAAGGAAGAAATGAGGGTGGTGAGACACTGGAACAGGTTATCCAGGGAGGTTGTAGATGCCCCATCCCTGCAAGTGTTCAAGGTCAGGTTGGATGGGGCTTTGAGCAACCTGATCTAGTGGAAAGTGTCCCTGCCCATGGCAGGGGGGTTCAACTAGATGATCTTAAACATCCCTTCCAACCCAAACCATTCTATGATTCTGACATCCTAGTTACCAGCAGCAGTTCTCAGTGAGAATGACATCTCGTATCTCAGTATTTGCCAAATACCTTTTAAATCACTCTTGAAATCAGGCAGTATTTAAATGAAAAATAAACATTTTATTCCACTAACTCCAAAATTAGGAAACCAGTTCTTTGTTTTGATGAAGAAAAGAAAGCATTGGCACACCTTATTATAGCAGCTCTCTAAGACAGATTCACAGAGCATCCTCTGGTTTTCACTTGATCATCAATTGAACTATGATCTTAAATTATGAGACTTCTATTCACAAGACAGTCCAAAGCATTTGCTGTTGACAGCAGGAAATTCTTCATGCAAGTGGCCCAAAGATCATTGCCATCTCATTTATCAACAGACAGCTCATAAGTGGTGCAAATGTATCCCTTCCCCCCAAAAAATGGGAAAAAAAGAGTTCCATTGCCTCCAAGTTTAGAAAGTGTACATCTTTAAATTTTGCAAAACATAAATTTTAGAAGTTGTTATACAAACATTTTGGGATGTTAAAAAATACATTTAATTACCAGTTTTAGATAGCAACTGTCATTTACTTACATTATTGGCAATGTGGCTCCCTCAAAGGTCACTATTAGGGAGCCCTTCTTACAAGTGTAGTGCTGGTGAAATACTAGAGCATGGGAAGAGCCACTTGGATCACAAGCCTACATCCAACACACAAATTTTAAATGTAAATGTAGGCAAATGAATGGCCTTAACCCATTTGATGGGAGTAATTATTTCATAATGTGGTAAGCACATAATTCTCAATGACAGGTCAGAAACTTCAGCCAAAAAAATGGAGAGACACCATTTTAAAGAGAGACACACCTGAGAGCTAGGTGTCTCGCTTTAAAATGCACATTTATTAGCTTTACAGACCCATGTGAAAACACAAGAGACACACTGCTAACTTATTCTTTGCACACTGCTGATCTGCCAGCTATGGGGAGAGCTGGAAATCAACATTCAGCAAGCAGACACTTTTATAACTTTACTTCATATATATCTATATATACACACAAATATATGCTTATATATATATAAAAAAACCCTGCTTACAAAACATTGGGAATAGTTGCCTCATTCACCTTTTCCTCATTCCAGTAGTTTTTTCATATTCCACAGTAATGCAGGAGAGCAGACTTATGGTCCTGGTTGCCACGACCTCTTCCGACATGCTACTATTTCTCCCCATAGAAGAGATCTACGTGCTGCTACTCCACTCCCCATGAAGCTTGTTGGCCCAAGTATTTTATACATTTATCAAGACAGATCATCAAGCAAACCATCTTTTTGTTGTCTGAATGTCAAAAGAAAGGAAAGTTGTATGATCTGTTCTTGCAAGCCCTCCCCTGCCACCTTTCCTCTTCAGACAAAGCAAGAGGAATGAAGACTGCTCTCAGCCTCAGTTTGCAAATCCTCTGGCATGGGAGCATTCTCGGTGAGCACTTCTGCCAGTTCCCTTAGTACGCTTACATGGATCCCATCTGGCCCCACAGACGTGTGTCTAAGTGGTGTAGGGGGTCGCTAACCATATCCCCTTGGATTATGGGGCCTTCATGCTGTTCCCTATCCCTGTCTTCCAACTCAGGGGTCTGGGTACCCTGAGAACAAATGGTCTTACTATTAAAGACTGAGGCAAAGAAGGCATTAAGTACCTCAGCCTTTTCCTCATCCTTTGTCACTTTGTTTCTCTCTGCATAACTTCATGACATCCTTGTAGTCCTCCTGAGTAGCCTGCCCCTTCTTCCAAAGGTCATAAACTCTCCTTTTGCACACAAGCTATTTCTTGTAGTAGTAGGGAGTAGAGTCCTTTGAACTTGCGTGCAAGCAGTTCCCCTAATGCAACTTCTGCTTTTACCTCTCTGTGAACCTTGTAGTGCAGTGCTAGCAATTTGTTAAAGATCCCCAAGGCAAGAAGGGAACGTTGTGCTCCTCTGCTTGCATAACCTGCAAGGCTGAACTGTGTTGTGCCTGGGTGTCAGGAAAATAATAAAGGTATGTAAGTTGATGCTTTGTGGCACAGCTGAAGGAAAAATGAAGTATGTGTGGAATATATCAGAATTCTGTGCACAACAATATTATGCTGTACAGTTCTATATGGGAAAACAAATTAGCTTGCACATCAGCATGCCACAGTGCAACCTGGTTCAAAATATTAGCTTGAGTCCTTGGAGCAGCATAACCACACCAGTTCAATTAGCCATGCATTGAATGCCACAAAAATGTGGCTATTCTGCTGCTGCTGCAGAGCTACCTCATTTCAAGCTAACATGGGGATCTCCACGTGGTGTTGTGGTGTAGCCATACCCAGTATTTCTGACAGTGGACACTAATAGTAGTATAATAATATGCTCTGTGGTTGAGAGGAAGAAAAGGCTGCTCGACGAGGTGAGCGTTTTTTGTTAACTTCAACCCTTTTCACTTTCTTTTCCTGTGTTCCTTTTAGAAACAAAGGGTTTTTGGGTTTGGTTTTTTTTTTTTTTTTGTAGCTGCTCATTCTTTTATAGTTTGTGACTTAGGCTAAACCCAGCAGTTTTCTAAACAGTAAATGTAGAGGTAACTGGCTTGATTGAAATCTTACCAGCACCTGTTAAAAATTTAAAGATTTAAAGCACGATCAGTTGGTTTATTTATTGACTTTCGGAATATATATACTAATGTTCTTTGCCTCTCAGCTTCTGCATTAAGTTTATAAGCATTTGATGAAAAACTATTCCTGCAGTGATACTCTGCTTACTGTGTTCACTTGCAGGCATCACGATGATTAACCACCAGAGTACGCTGTGAAGTGACAGTCTGAACACAGGATCCCCTTCCTGTGTCTGTGCTCTGCGCCCTGACCAGGGGCACGAGCTGCCTTCCTGACCCAGAATACTTCATTCAGTCGTGTAATACTTTCAGGAAGCAGTAACTTCACTGCTTCTGCAGGGTCCTCTGGTAGCACATGTTTTTTTTTCAAAGGATGAAGTATTAGAAAAATACTTATATTGAATTGAACAAACTCTAAAAAATCATCATATGGTTAAATTCCATCCTACCAGTCAGCACGCAGTCTGCTGGTATCTTCCAGATTCCTCAAGCTTTATTACATTTGTCCGGATCTCTTGTCATCCTCCCTCCGTGGCACGCTGTCGTTTGTTCTTGGCTATTGTTCAGGACTCTGTGTGTGGTTTTAATAATGACAAGCTTTTACTCCTCAGATCTAGTAAGGTTGCTCCAGTCTCCCAAAAGCACAAGTTGGTGTCTAGGAAGCACTTAAAAGTTACTATTGAGATTTGCATATCTGACAGTGGGCTTCATCGACCATTACAATAAAGGACAAGCAAGGTTTCCAAGCATTCAGTAGGAGGTGTTCATGCTGTTTGTTGTGTAGCAAACTTGCATCTGATGGGAGAATAGTAGGCAAGAGTCCCTGAAAACTCTGACCGTTTTGAAATGTCACTGTTGGTTGGTGAACCTCCTGCAGGTTCTTGGACAGATCTTAGAATACAATAGATGGATATCTGCATGATGCTTTAATGCAGGAAAAACAACCACCCAAAATACAGATTCTGTCAGTGCATTTGGGAAGTACTCTGCATTCAGATGTGCATCAGTTATGGTTTAAAAGACTCACAGATCTTGTGTATCAATATTAAAAAATGGTTTGTGCATATTTCATGCCATTATAGTATCCCCCAGCAGTTAATTGTCTTTATGAAAGTGGCGTGTCTGCCTCAGCAGCTGGGTTTGGGAAGTTTGCAGATGATAGTAGAAAAAACACAGCGTGTTTCGTCTGCAGCTGTGGTGTAAGCTCAGTAGGGATCCCCACAAAAAATGTCCTGAGCTAATTTGAGCTTCTTGCAGGCACTGCTCATCAGCTGATGCTGAGGCCCTCTCCCAAGTCAACACTTAAGTCTCAGGCCTGGAATAGCAGTCCAGTGGGTCAAGTTGTTCCCCTAAAACCCCTCCTGACCCTAGCTGGGTCTGGTTGCCTGTTTTGACATGCTCGTTTGCTGTCTTTCTTCACCTGTGAGTGGTGAACAGGCAGGGAACAGGAAACAGTTTAAAAAACTGTAGCTGTTGCTGCTACCACAACTTTCGTGTTCTCCTTAGTGCAGTGGTGGCTTCAGAAGCTGCAACTACCTGAGCAGTTGTGCCATAAACCATCCCCTCTGTTTGTGACAGATGGACACATCTATTCCTTAACTCTCTGTACTTTGAAAGCGGTACTGGCAGCCAGAAGGTTGTGGAAGAAGAGGATTTGTAGTCTTTGTAATGAGAGCAGGGGTGGAAAGCGGAGACGTAGAGGTGGTTTTCTCATTCATGTCGCATTTTAGGATCAGCTTCATATTGCACAGTGGTAGCACAAAGGTTGGGGTGCTTGCCTGTGAGATTATTAGGGCAGTTTTGGGGAGAACTTCTCCATTGCATGAGGGGGAAGCAAAGATCTGTGGTGAAAGTTGGTTCTTTGCTCTTCATCATAGTATGGGCATGTTCTGCTCATTATTACAAAGTTTCTCTGTGCACTTGGAAGCACTTGGAACAACTGTGTGTTGCAGCACCAAAGCTACTTCTGCCTGTAATTTGAAAGAATTACTACTTAAGGAGTACTTTGGGGTTGCAAATGTATTGCAAGGTCTTTGAAGATAGTATTTGATGTGTTTTAGCTCTTCAGGGTCAAAATGAGAGTTTATCCTTTTGTTCTGCTTTCTTTATGTGGTATAGAGACACTGTGCTTTTCTCCTCCTTGTGCACATTTCCACTGGTGCTGCCACTAGATACTGGTATCCCGGCAGGTTGGTAGAACCTGTTTTCATCCTGCACATGGTTGCAAATCCATTTGACTAGAATTAATTTTGCTTTCTAAATTTTGCCTTTACACTCTTAAGTAAGCAATTTGACTTGGGTGTCAGAATGCCCAATTGTGCAGTATCTGAGATCATTAGTCATTTTGGTCTTACTGGTTGAGACATTCCACAGCAGTGGGAGGGTTGTTCCTTCACTGGTGACCTCACAGCAGTCCTTGATAAGGATCTATATGCTGTTGAGTGGTAAAGCAAACTACTACATCGTACAGTGAAACACTTGGAAAAAACATTTCAGGAGATGCCTTATTTATCTGGAAGAGTTTACCTTTCTCAAGTTTACTGGACAAGAAGAAATTTAACTAACATGACAACGTTTTGAGAAGCTTGAGAGTAGAAATTTCCATTACTCATATGATGTTCCCTGTGGGTGACTTGTCACATTAATGGATTAGTTATTTCTGTGCTTTTTCACTTGATGACATGCTTAAAAATAAGTACTTTTCCTCTATAACAAGGTTTAAAGTGTCTAAGCTGGAAGGAGGCTCATATTAAAAATATTTGTTCACACTTCTGGAGAAAACAGATAAGGTTCTGTTTGTTATTTTTGAATGCATTCAAATTAGGAATGAACTTAATAGGATAAACTATTTAAAGTGTGTATTACCTATAATGTAAAAATGATCTAATGAAAAGAAAATTACAGTAAAATCTAAATATAAATATTAAACCTGTATAGAAATATGTAGTCATGGTGGGAAATCTAGTTACTTGCTTGCCATGGTTTTTATGGTAATGTGATCCTTATGTGAAAAGTATTATAGGATTGATGAGTTCTTCTAAAAATTTATTTAAACCCATGAAATAACGTAACTGTATTTGATAGTAAAATAACAAGTTTTATCAAACTTTGGTTCAGAAATGTCTACTGTTGTGACTACTACTATTGTTCTGATTTAGACTGTATTTCCAAATATGTCTTATACTCTGGTTATAAAACTGATCTTTTCACATCAAGAAATGTTAACTTAGTTAAGGGAGCACTGCCTGAGGTTTCAAGTGAATATGTGTGTGCACTGTGTGCACTGTAACTTTCAGGCAGCTCTACTTTCTTTTTTCCCCCAGTGTTCTACAGTACTCTGATGCCAGCAAGGGGAGCAAGTCCTAGTCTGGCCCCTAAATTTACAGACTCACGCTAGCAGAGTTCAGCATAGATGCTTGACCCTTCTTGTTTGACATCCATTGCTAGAAACAGGCACAGGAAAGCATCCTAATGCTAAGGAATCTGCATACCTACATCATGCAAATGGACTTCTAGCTGCAGAGAACAGGGAATTCAAGCAAATGTAGACCACGTAGGGCACAAGCCAGAAACACATGCCACGCTCTGGTGCCTTCGGCTCTGCACAGGAATGGCAGAGGGAGCCAAATCTGATCCTAGGCTCCCACAGAGGCTAGCACTGGAATCCTGCTGCTGCTCACTTCCCAACCTTAACTGCAGACACACCCCAAAAGCCTCCACTTAGCTGCCCAAAATGCCTCTGCTGCCAATGCTATCACCAGGTGGAATAGTCCCGAGGAGGCTTGTGAACAGCCCCCAAACCCAGGGATGTCACCTCAGCCCCTGTATGCCAGCTTCAGGCCAGGATGAGCCCCCCCTGGATTAAACCCCTGGGCCATAAACACAGGACACAGCAGTGCAGATGGGGAAGCTCCGAACACCGGGATCTCTGGCAGGAGCAACATGCTGGTGCTGAACACTTGACAGGAGAGATCAGCAGCAGCCCACATAGGCTGTTCCCTTGCTAAAGCAAACAAGGAACACATGAAGGTTATTTAAACGTGGCCAGCAGACCGGAAGGATTATCTAGTAGTACTGTAAACAATAAAAACTCTAAGCAAGACCTGGCTGCATGTGATCCTGGTTACCAGGGCCTCCAGTGTGAACAAACTGCCTGTGCCTTGTCTGCTCTCAATACTGCTCCCTCCAGGACTTCTTTCTGGAAGGATTCTTCTCCAAGTCAAGTCTGAGCAGGATGGGAAGGGTTGGCCGTGGTTCAGATCAGAGCTATGGCATGCCAGCTCTGCCAAATGAAGCAGGATAATGCTCCCCAAGGCACCTGGGATGGAGACCTAGTCCCACACTGTAGAGGACTGCTCTCATCCAGCCCAGGCTCAGCCTTCAACAGCTACAAAGCCACAAAGCTGTGCCATCGCCCTGCCAAGTCCTACCCCAGTCCTACACATCTTGTTTGCAGGCATGTTTGGTATATCCAAAATAGTGCATGGCAAAACACCCTGGGGGATGGAGCCCACAGCAGAGCTCTTCTGCCTCCTCTCTGCTCCATCCTGCCACGGCTTTTCTTGTCAACACCTGAATGATACTGTTCACAGTTCCTGAATCAGGCAGATTTCAGAGAAGTGTGCACGTGCACACACACACACACCTTGCGCACACACACACACGTGCCACAGGGGAACACTGCAGGGTACTACCTGAGAATAAGGAAGCCATTGACACTGAGAGGCCGTTCTTGGACATTTGAATCAGGTTAGATCCATCGTTACCATCTGTATAACACGGTGATGACAAAACAGTTGACTTCAGTGCTTCGGCCAGGCCAAAGAGAAAGGGCATAATACAAGAGCAGCACTCACATAAGAGAAGCCCAGAACTGAATTCACACAACCCTCTGTGGGCTTCAAAACTGAGCCCAAAATCTAGCCCTCAGGGACTGAAAAGAGGGCTTTGCTATCAAGTCAAGAGACGAGAAGTTTATAGCTGGAGATGGGACTCCTCCATCTTCTTTTTAAAGTCAGTGAGATGGAGGTACTGCTGAGAAGTCAGTCATCCTCCTGGGAGGATGAACAAGGGTCTGAAGGAAAGGGACACCCAGGGACCCAGACAGGTCTCCTGTAGATGATAAGCTCAGCCACCCAAGCTGCCAGGAGCAGAGACTACAGGTATTACAGGTCAGGATGTGACCAGCACCCACCACTGCCACCCAAGAGAAAAGTGGTCAGAGCTATGGCTCCTTCTGCCTGGGGAGGAGGAGAGCAGGATGGAAGCTCTCCCACCTCTCTCTAGCTGTGACAGCCACTATGTGGACCAGGCAATGAGATGGAAACCAGCCAGAGGCACTGAATGCTAGAGGGTTACAGAGGATTTCAAAGGAAAGTCATGCCACCACATGAGGGAAACTGGTTGCTCTGCTCATGCTCAGAATTCAGCCATTTGTTTGGGAAAAGCCATCCTGAAGGCCAGAGGGACGTGCTCTTCTTCAGCGGGACTGACCTCAATGCAACCATACCAAGGAGAAGCCTGTCTCTACACAAGGAACCAACACAGCCATTCCCTCCTACCTCGGATCTCATATTCTTCCACATCCTCTGCAGAGCCAGAGTCAGAGAGCCTCATGGAACCACGGGAGCTGAACTGGGACCCGCTGTCTGTCGCCACAAGACCTGGGAGAAATGCAACACAGCCAGGCTATCAATGGAAGTGGTCTGAAGGGTCACTGTCAGCTAAGGGAGAAGGTGATATACAGGTGCGGCCAGGGCAGGGAGGGATGGAGGTCAAGGATGGAAAATACTGTGGGTTCAAAATGAAATTACATTCCGTAACTCAGCACCAGCAGCACACAAGTATTATCAATGTACAGTATCAGTCCCATTATGGTCTTCAATAGCAGCAGAATTTCAGAAATCTCTGCAGCACCTTGGTAGCAATATGATTGTTTCCCATGAAAGGGCAGGAAGGCAGGATCCTATAAAAAAAGGCAACGGACAGAAAACCCCCACCCCACTAGCTGAT
>JANZLP010000008.1:5101451-5112534 GCA_026930925.1 Chelictinia riocourii | reverse complement strand
TTGCCCACTGGCATGAGGCTAGATTTTTCACCCATCTAGAGTGCAGCAGCAATTTTCACTTGACAGAATCTCTAGAAAACAAGTTGACATGTTGTCACAAACACTCAAAAATATTTGAGAAACTGAGTGCAAAGGAGACCAGAATCAGATTCAAGATGCTCTTTTTTCCAGAAAGAGTAAATAATGTTACCAATTTCATTGACAGTTGCTCTTCCAGTTGTCATTTTCATTATAAAAAAATAATTTACTTGTCCACTCCCAAGGAGTTACCTAAATACATGTGCTACAGATTGTGTTGCATAGCTCCACTCCTTTGACTGAATCATGCAATGTTTTATTTTATTAATTGAGCTTTTCTATGGATGTTTTATGTTAGTACAAGATATACCCAAGTCAAAGAAAGGTGATGGGTTATTTGTGTTATCTGGATCTGGATGAATAATTTGCACATCATTATTTTTTCACCAAGTTCTATCCTGCTTTTGTGTATTGATTTTATTGCCTGTGTGATTTGATGGACAGCCAGTAAATTTTTTATAAGCTGTTTGTTGCTAATAGTTGAGTTCCATAATTCAAGCTGAATTGCTGGGACCATTCTGTACCCCAGCTAGATGGCCACAATGCTTACAAGCATCTCTTTGGTGCAGGAACTCACATTTAGCAATTCAGAAATCACAGCATGAGGCTATTTTCAGTATTTGCTTAAAATTCCTATCTATTTCTTCCAATGAACACTCAGAGTGATCCAAATGAACTGAAACACAGTTGATTTAGATTTGTATCAACATTCAACTAAATATTTATGGAAATGTGCTGCATGATGTGCTCAGCCTTTGTGCAGTAAAAAGTGATCCAGCTGACATATACCTGAGTCCTGGCAAGCAGCAACAGACCCAGCAGGACATACGAAAACCACACAGTGACTAACATGCAGGAACAGCTTGCTTTTTTCTTACATGGCTGATGGACATAAGGAAATGTGCACTACCCAACAAGTACTAACCTGGGGAAACAGCGAAGAGCTTCAAATGCTTTTGTACAGAAAAAAAAGAGGAGAGAAGAGACTTAAGAACAGCAGAACAAAAATGGTAGGCTGTGTCCTTGGACTTGAAAGGAAATAAATAAACAAGTATAAAACTGGGTAAAGGGATGAGAGTTCGGAGATGGCTGATAAATAACAAGCAGAGGAAGAAAGCACATTCTGAATACAACTGCCCACCTCTCAATCATGCATTGGGAAGGTTGGTTTGAGTCCACTTCACCATTCAGAGCCTTGTTCAGTGCCTCTCTTCTTCATTCCACTCCCTGTATCTTCTCTTGCTAGGTGGTAGCATCCCAGACCTGTGCTGCCTTGTGTCTGTATATTGTATACATGTCCTATTAGCTCCTGTCACAGGTTGTTTTGCTTACTTTCCTTTCCTTTCCTTTCTTTTCTATTTCAGTTCTGGGGCTGACTGTTTATGCAACTATTTTTACAAGGCTATGGTAGAAAGAAAGCATTGAGGTAGCACTCATACCACGTAGAGCACCAGAAAAGCTGTAAGAGGTGCTAGCAGAAATCGGAGTTGGACACAGACTTCATGTCGGTATATTAAGTAAACAACAAGGAATGGTGTAATACGACTCTGTGTGTGTCTGAACAGAGTGCTGGTAATATCTCTAGCGGGGCCTAATTTATTTTCCCTGGTGCTGAACCATATGCAAATACTGTCCCTGAGACAGAAAGCAACAAGCAAAAGATCCATAAAAGTTGAAGCTGGAAATAGTTATCTGGAAAAAGTCCTTGTGATCAGAATGGCTTTTATTTTTGATTTTTCTTGTTTTATGTGGTCTAAAATGATAAAACTTCCTAAACCAAATAAAAAATTTGCCATGTAATGTGTGATTATCAGAAACACAAGAGAGGATGACACAGGAAAATGAGACAATTATTTGCTGAAATGAACAGCTAATTTTAGCAGGTGCTAAGTACACAGAAGGACAGGGGGGTTTATGGTACATTTTCTCTATGGGTGAATATACTTTTTTGAATAATTATACTGGTCTTTATACTGCTGGAGTAAGCTTTTTTAATTTGGGAAATTACCTAATTTCTCTAAAATTTGTGTTGTAAAATAGGCTGTATTTTTTTTTAATATTAAATCAACTTAATAAAGTTAATTTTGATCATTTTATGAAAAATGCCTCAAAAGTAGTATTAGCTTGTTGCTAACAGCATTTTTGTAAAAAAAAGAGTGGTGATACCTCATAGCTGGCTAAATTATTAGTTGCATGTTAATACATAAAGTTTTACAGACGCATCCAGATGTTACTTTTAGTTTAGCAACAGGCTGGGAAAACACATTTGTTCATATAGTGCTATAAATATTCTCAGTACTTTTAAGAGTATAAAAAGACAAACTCCTCACTGGAAGACCCAGTAATCCGACATCTGATTCTGCAACCCTGTGCAAAAGATAGTTTTACCTGGGCACTGGGATTCCTTGTATTAATATGGGATAAGCTCAGAGGCAGCCCTGCTCAAAATCATATTTGATCCAGGAGGGAACAGCCAAAGCAAGAGGAAAACAAACCAGAAAGTCACAGTTTATACTGCTATGGAAATCTGCAGACTGTGTGGTGTAGGAGGGACTTTGCTAGGTAGCCCCTTGTGTCCCCCAAATCTAAGACCATGAACTGGCCTGGCTTTCATGGTTTGTCTCTCAAGGGCAGACTTTGGTAGACTCTACAGGAACAGGGAGAAGATTTCACACCTGAAACTGGCAAGGATGTGAGTAAAACCTCAGTTCTTCCATGGGAAAAAAACATCCATGAGCAGGTTCGATCCCACACTCTGACTCTGCATTGATGTCCACTGGTGTAAAGGAAATTCTCTCTTTTCCAGGACAGAGGAGAAAAGGGCCACATCACTGCCATCTGGACTGCTATGAGCAAACTATCAAAACCTGCATGTGCACAACATTTCCCTGCAAAGGCAGTGACAGGCTAGAACGGCACCGTCAGCCCTGGCCCTGTGCTCCTCACCAACCAGCTCCAGGCTCTCAACAGTTACGCTCACCTCACCGACACAGGTGGAGTTTAAACCGTGTAAACCTGGCCCAGCTGGGTTAACCTGTGGGGAGGATAGGACCTATAAGGGAGATGGGAACTGTAAGGGGTCAGACAACAAGGTGGGTTTGGGGAAAAAAATGGAGCCTCTTTATGTGTCTTTACACAGAAAGACAGGGGCGTAGTTGTAGGTAACAGACAATGTTTGCTTTAATGCTCTCATGCAAGGATTTAAAACCTTGCAATAGGCTGGAAAATGTCAGAAGTGTTCTCCACTCCTTCGGGGAGCCCTGGGGGAGGTATCTCTACATATAATTTCCCTGGTCTAATGGGGCAAAGTGTCTAATACAGATCCAAACTCATTTAAATTTTCTGCCAGCCACTTTTGAGAAAGAGGGCTGCCAGCACCTGAGGCTCTCATCTCAGAGCATGGACTTCCGTAAGGTGCCTAGAGTGGTTTTCAGAAACATTGAAGGTTAGTGCATGCTACAAATCCATAACAGCAGCATTCAGGCATACCCTCAATGTTCACTCAGCTGTTAGTCTAACGTGGAAATGGACTGAAACGTAGGTTGCCCAGAAGAGACAGGATGAACCATCAAACAAAAAATGTAGCATTTCATTCATTTCTAAACTGAATGTGTGCAGAAAGCAACCTGCTCAGGATTAGCTTCAGATTAAGTTTTTAAACCTTTCAACCTGCAGATTTGGGAATTGCAACAAATAGCATGATCATTGGTGTTGCTTGCTAAAGATGTCGCCTTTCAAAACCATTGTCACCTGCCTCTCTTTCCCAGTGGCATCACTGATGTCTTCTGTGTCACACGAAAAGGGACCAACTCCATCTCCGAGCAATCCTTCCTGATGTTACTCTGCCCCCATCCATCCTTCACAAAGCTCTGTTAAGTAGCTCTCTCTTGCCACCAGGATGCACAAAACAAACCACCAAAGCAGGAGGACCTAAATGCAGTCCCCATCTGCAGCATGGCCTGTCAGACAAGTGAAATGCAGGGCATTGGTCATGTTTTATGGGTGTCCACAGCACTGTAGAGTGGGCATGCATGAGGGAAAAAAAAGGCTTTTAATATCCTTCCTTATCATTCAGAAATATACCAAATGCTTCAAAGTCTATCAGACTCTAATACCTCTCACATCACCTGTTCCTATGTTTCACCACCCCCAAGATAACAAGTGTTTTCTTGTGTTCAGCTGGAATGTCATGTTTTTTAATGTGTGCCCGCTGTCCCTTGTCCTGTCAGTGGGTAGCACTGAGCAAAGTCTGGCTCCCTCTTCTTCATTTCCTCCCATCAGGTGTTTATACACATGGATAAGATCCCTCTGAGCCTTCTCTTCTCCAGGCTGAACAGTCTCAGCTTTCTCAGCTTCTCCTCATAAGAGAGATGCTCCAGTCCTTTCGTAATCTTCATGGGCCTTTGCTGGAGTCTCTCCAGTATGTCCATGTCTCTCTTGTACTGGGGAGCCCTAAGCGAGACCCAGCACTCCAGGTGTGTCTGACCAGGGCTGAGCAGAAGTGTCTTGAGCGTGGTCTCTACACATATTAAGAAAGGAGTGGAAACGAGACTTTCACCCTTTGTTCAGATCCAGTCACTGTGTTGAGTGTGGCTGAGTTGGTGTTAGGTGATGATGAGGGATTCCTGCAGTGACTGATGAATTCAGACTGTTCTCTATTGGAAAAGGATTTGCATCATCAAAACCACTGTCCCAAGCGCTGCCTTTTGCAGAGTCTTAGTGAGGAGGCCAAAGGCAGAAGATTTCAAGAAAACAGGCAATCCTCTCCACCTAGATGTCATCAGTGAAATGTTTTGGCAGAAGAGAATGCTTCTGAAAAGCCTACTGCTTGGGTCAATACCTGCAGCATGTCACACCTCCACGCAACTTCATGAGCTTTCTGTAGCTCTCCTGGGAGAAGAAGTAATGTCTTGGGCAGTGGCAGAGATGCCTTTGGCTGCTGAAGAAACAGCCCATTTTCCAACAGAGTGTCACAGTGTTAGGACTTGGTGTGCATTTCCAGTGAGCTCCTGAGTGTGTAAGTACTCATGAGCACTGTGGTAAAAAATCAGAGCACAGTTTGCCTGTACTTTTGTTTCAGTCCCTTGTAGACGATGATAAAGCTCAAGTGCATTTATCTCTACAAATAAACAACTTTACTTAATGATATAGGGAGGAAAAATGTCAGAAAGGGACCATGCAAAACTTCTCCCAGATATGAAATGGCTTCTGGTAAGCTGTGTTGTTTTTTTGCTGAGCACGAGCAGAGAAAACAACCAACCAAAGCACTTCCTTGACCACAATAAAAAGCAATTGTTTCACATACCAAATTCAACACATCCTTTAAAACCGAACGAGGAGGCTAAGAATACAACTAAGGCAAGTGAGAATCACGATGGAGTGCCTGAAAAACCGTACAGCAGAGGACATGCACAATACAACTGCCTTCCAAACAAAGACCTCTCTCTACTGCTGGTAGTAACTCTACTACCACAGGTCAAAGCCACCATCCTGCAGGGATCCAACCCGAAAACCTACGCAGTTAATGCCTGACAAGCTCTCAAGAAAGCACCTTTGCCCAGGAGTTAATACCTTGCATTATGAACAACGTGGTTCACATCCATTGCGTCACTAGCTATAATTAGCTGGCAAAGAGAACCAGATGTGTCTTACCACTGCTGCCACGCAGACAAGGCTACAGTAGGAAGAAAACAGCCCGTCGCCGCCGCTCGGACGCGCTGCCTCGGGGCTGTCCCCGCCACAGGCCATGCCCTTCCCTCCCAGCCGCCCTGTGATCGCCATATCCCACAGCAAGCGCTGGCTTCCCAGCGCTGTGCACCGGGCACCCTCCTCCACTAACCCATTACCCACCAGGTCCTGCCCGCACCACCTCCGCCCCCCAGAACACACCGGGACCCCCTGGGGAGAGGGGGAGAAGTGCGTGTGAGGGGGGCGGAGCCGCGCCGCTCCGCGAGTGCCACACGTCCCGCTCCAGGGCGCGCGGCCCGCGCCGCCCGGCTTGTTAAAATCTTAGTGTTTTCTGAGTTTGACTACAATTTCTATCTTTAAAGCAGCTTGGTTGCTCTGAGATTGCTGTTTCAACTCCTGAATGGCTACATAGCATAGTGGTGTCTACTGTGGATCACTGTAATAGCTCTTTTTGCTATTCTTCTTTCACTGCAGTGCATTAGGGCTACCCTCTCCAGAACAGTGTACCTGCCAGTTATTTCAAGATTGGGAGAAAAGAATTGTAAATATTTTTCTTCATTTCTGATCACTGAGCTCCAGAAGACCATAAATCCTTGTGTTGTTCCCCATCTGGGAGCAAATGGTTGTAAAGATCCTGGCTGTTCATTTTAGGATGATTATAAACCATGGCTTGCTCATTCTTTCCTCCTTACTTGTTACAGTCTCTTACTAGATTGCCTCAGAATAGCTGCTCCTATGCCAGGCTTGATATAACTTCATCTTCTAAGGTTTCACAATGCAATTGTGCCTTAAAAGGGGATATGTTGAACAAATTGGTATTTTCTTCCATCTTAGCCAGGTTATTTGGTTACATTTTAAACTTTGATTCCACACAGACCAAATCTTCCACTCATTAACCAATTATTTTTAAATAGAATAATTATAGATCATAATTTAGTTTGCATTTTCTTGAGAAAAAGGGCAAATTAATACATGTAAACATGGGTGAATCTATTTAAATAAACTGTCCACAAAATCCTTACAATATGTAAACAACATTTGTTATGCCTTGGAGATAGCATATGATTGGACTCATGAGACCCTGTTTATCCTACTGAACAGTTTCTTTTATAACTTCAAAGGGAATTTTATATATTTATGGCAATAGCAGGGTGTTAAGTGTAGCTAGACAGAAATTATACCTCAGCTATTTAGTTAATGCCAATAGGGATTAAATTAGATTTTATAGTTGTTAGTAGAAGTCTGTTTTGTAGCTAACAAGTGGGATTTTTAAATCCTGGAAAGCATAATCCTATTATAAAACTGGCAGCTGAATTAACATTATCTAGGAAGCAAGTCTTCACGGATTAACATTTTTTGACATTAACAAAGAAAAACTAATGCTACAGGGATATTAGATGCTTTTCCCAAAAGTAGGAAAAAAAGGAAAGTGAATATAGGACAAGATAAATGGCACAAATACTGCAGGAAGGAAAAATGGAGTGAAATATGCATGAGAAATGAAATCTGGGAGTGGCCATGTTCTGCCTCAAATACAAAAGAAATACACTGGGTAGGAAAAGGCTCCACAATCGGTAATTCATTAGCCCACGCTATTGATTTATAAGTGCCTTGTGACTAATTCACAGTTATCCAACATGAGCATGGGATAGCCATGAAGGCCTTCTCCTGTCCTGAGGGCTGAGGTCTTTGCATTCCAGCTAGATGCTCTAGAGCCCAAGGGCTGGCAACACTGCAGAAGAAACACTCGTCCCTTTACTGAACAGGCCCATAAAACTGTTCCACAAAGACCGTGATTAAGTTCTCCTTCCAAAACTTGAAGGCCAGTTATGGGACAACTGCTGTAGACAGTGGTGCAGGAGATGAGTGGGGTCACCAAACTTGCTCATCTTGCAATCTCTTATTCTAGGCATTGATAGACTAAATAGCTGTAAGAGTATATGCCATGTCATACTTCAGTTAAAAAATCTTTGTCCTCATCACAGTTGCAGAGCAAACCTTTTATTACTTAAAATCGTGAAGTATATATCTCCTGTAAATTATTTTTAAAGCTCTGTGTTTAGAATCTGAGCCCTTATTCACAGCTGCAGCATTGAAATAATGGAAGTAGTATTTTGTTGTGTGGAGGGTTAAAAGGAATCCACTTGATAAATTTATCAGTCACAAAAACATGCCAAACAATTTCTTCCAGATTTTGCAACATCATATGCAGTGTTGCTGAATTTGTGGGGATTTTACTGTAACAGTATCTGTTGGCTGCCATCTTGTCTCACAAATTTCTTCCTTCTTATCAAATAGAGAATTTCATGAATTACTAATGAGAGCTAAACTGAAACAATTTGTTCTAACTTTGCCTTCTAACCTCCCAATTTCTTGGTTCAAGTAAAGTAGAACTAGATCAGAGTCACTGTCAGACTGGGGTTTTGTTATCAGAGATTTAATTGTGGCTTTGCAAACCTAATACATGGCTTCCCAGGTTGATTCTTGGTTTGGGGCTTTTGAAATGCTGCATTTTTGCTCCTGGTGGGCTGCTACTTTAACCATTATTACTTACTGGCTTACATTTTTACCAAGCATCTTTTCTGCCAGAGCATGTGTGTATAGCAATCATTGCTGTGGTTAAATCTGTTACCAGACATGTAGCTGTGACTGCCTTCAGGGCTTTCTTAAATCACAATTGTGTAGCATAGACTTCATGTTGCAAAGCATATAACAACATCTAAGCTGTGGAAATAGTGTGAAATTTCTAAGTTGCCAAACTGTCCTTCTCAGAAGTTAGTGCCATGAGGAAGAACCTTGGCACCATTATGTCAGTGGGAAAATTCACACCATTTGGCATCAACAGGACCAAGATTTATCCCCTGTTGTGTGCGTGTTGCACCAACGATAATGAACTCTAATGGGAATTGGAAATAGTTGCTTGCCTTCTATTGTGGCTCTTTTTCAAAAATCTGTCCCCCCAAATGCTTTTTTTTTTTTCTTTTTCTGTAGGTAGAAGTATGCAGCAGTCCATGAGCCTGGTGCTTTAAAGCATGCAGGTGTCTTTTAGCCATTGACACAGCCCTCTGTGGTGCTGGGCACCCTTGGAGAAATGGGAGAAGAGTGTGCCTGTGATTTCTCACATCAGGAAGGACATGAATTTGATGTCTCCAAGACACGCATGATCCTTAGATAAAGGACCTATCTTTCCCTCCCCCTTAAGTAATGAGCAATGCTGTAGCATTTTAGTGTTTGTTTCCAGTTTTGCTGTCTGGGTTGGAAAGTATAGAGACTTGGCGTGTAAGACTTGGGTTGTTTTTAAAACGTTTGGCTAGCTGCTCAGCTTGTGTAAATAGGTTTAGCTCTTCATTTTTCATATGGTGACACAGCAGGTGAAGCCGCTCTCAAATGAGAATTAACAAAAGCTTATGTGGAAAAAGAGCGTTATATGACCAGGTAGTTGCATCCACATCACTTGGCTGAACCCTCATCATCTGCCTCCAGGCTCTGGAAGAGAGAGTTGGAGACACGAGGGAGCAATGTTGTTGCTGAGCAGAGCACCTTTCATCCTCCAGATGACCCTGTGCCTGCCGTGACCGGCTGCTGCTTGACTGTGAAAGAGCTCACTGAACAGGGAGGGAGGGATAAGGGATGCTTGTCTCTGCCACCCAGCGCTCTTGCATCTGAGTATGTGCTTTTCTAGAGTAGATGCTTTGTAGAAGCTCGTTCAGGGCCAGCATGTGGAAAACAGCAGCAGCTCCTGAGCATTGCCAGTCAGGGGACCTGATTTCAGAATTTGGCTTCATGTCAAATTTGCTTATCATTGGTGAGGTACACTCTAAGAGCCGAGAAGAAATGCCCAGAAATGTGATGGTGGGTCACGGATTTCAGTGCTTGAGGCTGCTACAAGTAGCCCTGCACACACATGCTCAATTTTGTAGCTGGGGGGATTTCACACACTGAGCAACCTCTGAGTAGTGCTTGATGTGACTTGACAGAAACTAGCAGAAAGAGCAACTGGCTCTTAGCCTGTGAGGGCAATCCCAATCCCTGGTCAGCAGGCATCACCTCTTCCTATGTCCATCTCTTCATAGAGGTATATTTGATGCTACATAGCAAAGTGCTGAGTGGCTCATGCCGTCCCAGGGGTGATGTTCCCTGTAGGAAGAGCAACAATGCTTTGCCTTAAGAGCAGCCAGCAGGCCAAAGAGGTCTCAAAGACCTCCCCTTTCTTTTGGTGTTGAAGCTCTGAGCTTTCTCTGTGCTGCTAAGGGAGAACAGACCCACAAGGGCCACCTTTCCAGGACATATGGTCTTGGCAAGCAGCCTCCTGATTGGGGTAAAAAAAAAAAAAAAAAAAAGATATGCTTCTGAGCACTGAAGACCAGGTAGTAGCAGTAGCAGAGAGGGGATCTCTGTGAGCGGATTGTGGCACACTGCAGCTGAAGCTGGAGGTTAAGAAGGCTCTTTTCCAATGTGATCCAGGAGTTGGTAAGTTGGTAATTTGGACCGGGTGTGAGGAAACGCTAGTGAAGCAAATGAGGCCCCTCTGAGGGACAGTGGCAATAAGCAGCAGCTTCTCAGCAGAAAGAAGTCTTGCCTGGGGTTTCACGCAGGGCTGTCTTTAGGCCCTTTCTTGACTCTTGCTGTTCCAGAAAAGAGGACTTGTGCTAGCTTTTAAATGGGCGAGTTACATGCAGGGAGCTCCCAACTTGTCAGCCACTGACTTTTTCACACCCAGAACTCTGCAAGTGCTTAGTAAAGTTGGTATGTATAGTAAATCTGCCGTGGCTATCAAGCCTGATTCCTTGAGTGAGGCAGAGCATTTATTGAATTGTGTCTTTTTTTGTTCTACTGTTAAACGTATCTGGCAGGGGAAACTTGGATTTCCATTTGGGATCATTTGTTGGAGGGTTTTCTGGGCTAACAGAAGTATTGAGCTGGACGAGCTGTCATCATCTAGTTCAGTCCTCTGATCTGAAGCAGGATGAAGCCTTTCTAAAGCACCATGATGGATGTTTCTGTAACCAGCTGCAGGGGGTGTCCACAGATGTCTCCGGTCCCCCTAATGTCTGCTCAGGATTTTCTAATAATTGAACTTAAATGCTGTTTTCAGCAGTTGAGATAGATTTTGTTGTCCATGACCACTTACAGAAAGAAAAGCAGAAACCTGTAACTCTCTCCCATAAAACATTATTCTGTGTATTGAATTGTTATTAAAGTAACCTATAGTTTTTCTCTTTTTAGTGAAAGTGACTGCATATCCTTCAGCTTTTTCTAACAGAAGGTGTCTGAATGTCTTATCAGTCTTGTAAGCTTGTGGACTCTCTCCAATCAT
>JANZLP010000008.1:4739427-4751085 GCA_026930925.1 Chelictinia riocourii | reverse complement strand
AAAGATTAGGAGTTAGGCTACAGATTGTAAGTGAATAAAAAATTTGGTATATTTAGCAAGGTTTTAAGGCAGATGTAATCCAGAGAATGAGGAAGGGAAGGAGGCGAGATAATGAGATGTGCAGTATGGGCAGTTATTTCCTCTGATTATAATTTTATTTTATTTTTTTTTAATGAGAGCTTCTTCAAATAGTGGTTATTAATTACCTCTGGTCAGCAGTGTAATTGTTTGGTGTCCTCATGTATTCATTAGGCAATAACTACAGTTTAACTGGAAAATTAATTGAACCTCAGGAATACGTGTTTGCTTTATATAAAACACATAAATATATAATTTTTTAAAAATTCATTATATCTCCAGATGTTAATTGCCAGTCTGCTCTCTTTTACAAATGTATTCTGGAAAATAGTGTGTCAAAATTGAAATCCAAGAAGTACATCTTAAACTGAGCTTCTATTGATGTAATATTGTATGAAGAATAAGCCAGGTGAATAAAAAAAATAAGAGGTACAAGGAACATTGATTATTATTTTTTATTATATTTTGACTTAGAGAAATGAAGAATACAATTGTAACTGTGGTTCTGCATCAGTCTTAACGGCGTAAAAAAAATAATGCTGAAGTGAAATTTTGTTTTCTGGAGGGGAAATAAATTGCTATAGTTGAGAATTTTGTTTGTTTGTTGGAAATGTCATGGCTTGTCAGGTTAACAAATGTGATTTTGTTCCTGGCAGACTGCAGACCTGGTCAAGAAAAAGAAAAATTCCCTGAAAACCACTGCAACATAAATACAATATACTTCAGTTTAGTGTCTAACTTTGCATGAAATAAGCACTGCCTGTTAGCCTCTGTTTGATCCTGTGAGAGTGTGGGGCTAATGTCTGGCCAGTGTTTTGGAAGCAGCAGGTAGTCAGGAGCAAGCTGCTCTAGGGGTCCATATTTCTGTAGCCTAGCAGTTACTCACACACAGATGGAGACCTTATGAACTTTGACAGAGGTCACGCTAAATTGCAAATCTAAAACTTCTAGACTTCTGAAGGATTACGCTGATACTTTTTTTTTTTTAAAGCCATGGTATTGGGAACATTACTAAAGATATCAACTCAGTTTTGAAAAGTAGATCAGCTGCACAGTCGTTGCTCACATAATGATCATGAAGACTGATAAAGATAGCCTTTCATGAGACTTTAAAAGGAAACTGTTGCATATTAAAATTTTAATTTACATATGTAAAAAATGTATGTTATATTGCTTCCCAAACGCCTAGGCTTGTCTGCTCTATTGAACTTGTTAAAGGAATTTTGGAGCTTAAAGCATTGCAGAAGCCTCTGATTTTCCTGATGCATATGAGTTGGAAATAATTAAGATACTCATAGTATTTTTTTTTGATTTCAGGTCTTTTGGGGCAGTCAGTTGAAACACCAAGCTCTCTGTCAGCTGTCATCAGCCATCATCTCACCAGGGATCTTATAGCAGTTTAGGAAAGAAAAACATGAGATGATCTGGTTACACATTGTAGTGTGTTTAAATCCTGGATTCAGTCAAAGTCTGGGAGCATTGAAGAGCTCCTCTTTTGTCTTCTAATTATAGTCCTGAAGCTGTACTTGATAGATGAAAATCTCTGTGATATTTCAACTTACTATTTAAATGGGAAAATGCAGGGGGATTTTGCAGTAGCCAGAGAAGGACTTTATTTGTTTCCAAGTTATAGTCATTAAGCATAAGATTTTTAAAAAATTTTTTTTGTTTAGTGGAGATGCAATGTGAATTTCATTCAGTGTTTATGACATCAGGGTCCATGAATGACTATCTAGGTCACAGACAGCAAGGAGGCTGATCCTCTTCTAATCAAATGGTCAAATTTTTATCTTGTCACCATTGAACTGATTGTGTAATGTGCTACTTAATGGCTCATGAACTAATCTTTGAAGCTACAACTTCATGATTCAGTGAGGCTGAGTCTGACTCCGTTGAAAGTGGTTTCAGTGACGGCCACACAGAGAGCTTGAAAATTTACACCAGCAGCAGACTGTAGGGGAAAAAAAGCTTTAAAACTGTTTGAACTGGTCTGCATATAAAATAACAAGAATGTTATTTGTGCTTCTAGACTGGAAAAACACAAAGGGAGAAGGTGGGATTGCAGAAGAATCTCCTTTTGTAGCCCCAGCAGTTTGCAGTTGCTGTACTGCTAGTGTCTTTGCTTTGGTGAGATTCTTGATAGGGAAGAAATCCAAGTAGCTTAATTTGCAGTTGAGAGACCTGATTTTGCAATGAATTCTTATTCAAATTATTTTAAACTAGAGCTATTAGAAAAAAATTGCAAATAACTTTCAGAGTCATGTCCTCACTGTATTAATCATAATAACTTTTAAGTAAATGTACCTAAATTTAAAGTTGAGAATCTTGTGCTTTACAAGAGTTATGGATGCACAGACAAGTTTTTACAAGATAAACTAGTTTGTGATGTGCTCTGCATTTTGTACTTCATGATGTGCACCTAACACCAAAGTTCATGTGACCTGGCAAATGCAATGTGATTTGGAGCTGCCTGTCCCTCTGACGCTGAGAGGAAAGAATGTGAATTACTTTGGATTTCCTGAAGAGTGAAAATGTGCACACCCGAGGTTGGATAACCTCTTTCCTATAGCAGCTTCCTCATTTATCTATACCTGGAATAGATGCAACAGCTGCATAAATTTACAGTTTATGCTCCTGATTTGCATGTCTATTTCAGCTTATCTTAAGCAATATTAAAGTTTATGAGGCAGTGTTACTCCCTAGTCATGTTGGGATCGAACTTCCATGGTCTTCAAATTTCTGTTACAATCTCTTTCCAAAATCGAGAGGAGAGCTGAGATAAAGATAGTGTTTTTTCTCTTAAACTTTCCTTTCCAGAGATGACCTGTGTGCTACTCTCAAAAGACAAAGTTATCTTCTCTTTGAAAATTGTTTGGAGTGCAGTAGGCAGAAGATAATTTAAATTATTATCTGGGGATTTATTTCTTAGGGATTTTTTTGCACCTCCTTTCCTCTCCCACCTCCTATGAAGACTTCTTTGTATTTAATATTTCAGTGAAATGACTTTTAATAGCCATCATATTCAGTGCTAAAATGCAAGGGCTTCTGGCAAAGTGCAGTTTAGCATTAAGTTACTAACTTGGTTGCACTGCCACGTTAAATTGGAAGAAAAATAAAGCTTGAAGGATTTCAGAAAGTCATCTAGTCCCCCTGCCTGAGCTAAGGCATACCAACTTACATCTGCATCCTGACAGGTGTTTCTTTAACCTGTTTTTAAACATTTTCACTGACTCCAGAATCTTTCCCTAGCCAATCTTTTTCCAGTGTTAACTATCCTTAGTACGTATCTTGTGCTGACATCTACTCCTAATTATTTTTTTTTCCAGCCTACACTGGAAATGGGATATGGTTTAGTCTTGTCCTCTCTGAGAAGACAAGTTAATCTTTTACTCATCTGTGAGAAAGGGGCAGAGGACTTTGTGTTGTGTGCAAGTACTGGACTGACACTGGCAGCATCCTTTGAGCTGTGTAGCTTTAGATTATGTTTGTTAGAAGTTGTCTTTCTTTGTTGGCACAAAAAGTAGGGGAAAAGAAGGTAAAGAAAAATATGAAAAAGAGAGGAGGCAGGCTGTGAAGTGGAATGAAAGGCAGTGAAGAAATTCAGAAAAAAGAAAAAAGTATAGTAAAAGAATTAAAGTACAAAGGTGGCTATAAGGGCTCTATGATAAGTAATTTTTTAATTAAGGAAATTGGAGGGGGGGCTTTTTGCCTAACAGGGTCATGAAATGATGCTAAAGGGGAAATGGGGCATTCGATAAAAGAGTTGGCCAGGCAAGGTTGGATAAAGGTGTCTATAGACCAAGCAATAGATTTCTTTGTTTTGTAAGTTGCACAGGAGTTTCTTATGACTTACAAATGATAAAAATATTATAAAATTATGTATAAGTGATAAAAATTTGTCCTTTCTTTCATTACTGTGATTGGAGTATGGCATGGCGCATCTCTTCCACAGGAGTATGTGTATGTAAAGTGGCAGGATGACAAGGTGGACCAGGGTTCACTGGAATTGCACTGACACGTATGGTCGTGACTAATCTGTCATTTCAAGGAGATGGCTCTGGTCTTGCCTACATCTACTAGGACTGAACCAAAAGTCTCTTGGTTGTGCTTGCTGTCGTTGGCTTAACTACATGTTTGAGTTAGGCTTGGTGAGGTGAAAGTTTGGAAGGTTTTCTTAATTAAACTGAGTGTTTTGGGAGGGTGTCTTGAGGCAGAAGTGGAACAAACCTGGTATATCTGCATTGATTACATCAGTTCTATGGTCTCTAAGTTGTGAACAAGTATTTATTGTACAAAGATGAGAGCTTGGGTTTTAATAAGCTGTTTCCTACTGTAATTTGCGATTAATATGTTTACCTGATTTTGTATTGATTTTTTTTTTTTGTTTTCAGGTGTGGCTCACAATATTTCTTTACTGCGAGAAGTGATCATCCATCCACGCTTTGTTCAAGGAGACATCAGCACTAAATTCCTTCCTGAAGTCTATCCTGAGGGTTTTAAAGGTTTGTTCCATTTGGGAATGTTTCTTTTTTTCTTGAGAGGTGTTGTTTCTGATTATTATTCCTTTACATTTATAGACTGACAGGTTCCCCAATCAGTCTTTACTATTTTTTTCCTCAAATGTATCTGTGCATACATGCAATTAAGAGTTTTTAAATAATGCATAATATAATTGAAACAGTTACTTTACTTTCAAGAAGGCAAAATACATACTTGTAGTGACAAAATAGTAAATGAAGTACATCCAAAGTCAAGAAAAACAATTTGTAGGTGATATGAAATAAGTAAAATAAATGTCAATTCAATGCTACCATGCTATTATGCTTCATTATAGACAGTGCTGCTACTATTAACTGAAGATAAGATTTCTCTTTACTCAACACTATTGCTTCTCCAGTGAGTTTGTGCTGCATCTTTAGAAATTGCTTTTTGGCACCCTTTGTATTCACTGTAGCATGGTCTGGAGGATCTGGCATTTTATCAGAGTGTTTCAGTAACCTGGTCTTAATACTCATTACACACAGTAATGGGCATCACCTTGAAATTATTAACTCATACACTAGGTTAACATAAACACATATGCAAATGTTTCTTTACAACAACTCAGTTGCAAAAATGTATAACGACAGTTGGTAGAGAAATGTAAGTAAACAAATAGATTACTTTCCTTCCACAAGGATCAAATTTGAAAAGGTTGTCTTCTCTATCAGCCAGTCTGCTGTAGATGCTTTCTTGACCAGTGTGGTCAGAGAGTCGGTCCTTCTACACAGACCTCACACCTCAGCTGACATTCATCAGGCAGAACCTCTTCCTTATTAAAAAAAAAAAAGACAATGTTTATAGCTCATCATTCATGGGTCCTTTATGAATCCCATGGAGATTCCTTTCTCCCCCATTCATCATTAATCCAATGTGGCAGAATCCTCATCCCACTTTGGAGGTGAGACTGCCAGATTGGCAGTCACTGGACATGACTGGCATCTTTCCAAATTCTGGTCTCATTAAGGAGCAGGACAGATTTTCCTTACCTCAGGGCTCAGTGTGTGAGTTTGGTGCAAAGAATATTCATCCACAGAACTACTTGATATCATGATGTAACTGGCAACTCTGTGTGCTACAGTCCTACACATGAGATTAATGCATCCAGCTTGTTATTGGCTCTGGAGTGCGACTAAAGCAATAGGATTTAGTCACCTTGAGTGGCAGTAAGCTTGTGATGGTTGGAGCTCAAATGTTCCTTTGTCTTTTTTGCTAAGGTGTACTTAACTAATCTTCAGGTAACTCAGCTGGCTTTCATCTGGCATAGACTTGAGGGTACTCTCACCTGCTCTGAAGGCTCAGTGCTGCTGATAAGCTGGTCTGTCTCCCTTCCCTGACACTTTAATACAGAATCTCATGTCCTGTCTCTTTGATGGTTCTGGGATTTTTTCAGTCCTTTTCCTCAGTGGATTCAGTGCTCTAAACTACCATAAAACTACATTATTTTTTTGGTTCCTGTTTTTGTTGGGGTAGTTTTTTGAGAGGAATCTCTCCTTTTTCATTTAACAGTCCCCACAGAGGCTTTGACTTTAGGATCTTGTTTTCAGGTCTAATGCAAGCAGACACTACAGCTGTTTCCCTGCCCTGCCACTAAATAGTGAACTGCTTAAAGACAACTGGTTTTTAACATTGACTGAAGGCAGTGTACTATATCTGTGTCCCTGCTGTTCCAAGAAATATTGTTGGGTTAAAAACATGTTGGTTTTAGATTATTAAAACTAGGAGGATGGTTTCTACACTCTGGTGTTTTGTTTACTCTGAGGAAGGCCCAGTACTCTTCCCTCTCTAGTCTCACTTTCAAGTTCCAGGTGCCAGGGAGCTGCTGTCAGCCATTTCTGAGTGTTTAAAGCCTGTTGATGGAAGCTTTTTCCTCTTGCTCTTGAATTCTGAAGAGTGTGTTAACACCTTGCTTTTAAGGCAGATGTTTGCAGAAACAGTTGCCCCCTCCTGCTCTCACTGTCTCCTCCATCTCTGCCCTGATGACATAAGTTACGTTCTTCCACTTGTGGGAAAACCAGTGGCTGGTTTGGGGTGTTTTTCTGTTTAATCAGTATATAAATGGATTGAAAACCTCCATTATTGTTTTCTCAGAATGTGAGGGTAGAGTCTTCTAGGTGCATCCCATCTTCCCAATGTTGTGTGTCAGGCTGCAGAGGTGTTTGGGAGCCCCTCACAGCCCTTTCCTCAGTGATATTACATTCCCTTGTACAATCTTATCTTGTTACTTGCTATGGATAAGAGAGTCCTCTGTACTTCTTGTTCCTCCCACTGCTAAGTACTGTCGCACTGATCGAGCCTCTGTAAAATCTTGTTTCTGCTATTGCAGAGTACTGGTTTGTCCGGCTTCCTGAAATGAAGGCCTTGGACATCATCATTACACTCCCTCTCACTCCCATGCCTCACTTCCAAATAGCAGTATGTCAGAAGTCACTTTTAAATGTAGCTGAGTTCTGGCATTTGGTTGGGGTTGTTGTGGGATTGCTGTATCACAAGGAGTCAGAAATGAGCTGATTTTCACACTCATTGGGAAGAAATCTGCTCGACTTCTCTTGGATGGGGCACTGTTTCTAACTTCTGTGGGGGAGTGTTATTTTGACTGCCCTTGTCTGTCTAAATCCTACCGGTTGTGTGAGCATATGCATCCTGCAAATTGCCTCCTTTCTTCCCTCGTGCAGATGCTCTGACAGTCAGCTGGCCCAGTCAAGAAAGCAGGTGGCCAAGAAAAGCACTTCCTTCCGTCCTGGCTCTGTGGGCTCTGGGCAGTCATCACCTTCTTCGCCTGTCCTAAGTGATACACCTCCAGTGGGAAGGACTGGTGCATCCCAGCAGCATCGGTAAGCAAAGCTTGTTCACACTTATGACAAATGCAGTGATATCCCTGCATTTGTTATGGACTGGCACCTTTATTTGCCAGCTTGTCACATCCTGAGCATTTGTCTTCCTCTTACCTTGTTCTCCCTCCCAAACAACTGTTCATTACATTTTGTTGGCAGCTTTTGCTTAGAGGGTCTCTTATCAGTTCTGACCAGAACTTACCCCAGTGGGACCCTGGCCAAAGCCTCTGACCCTGCTTGTTTTTAGAGGACTCCTGTTGCTACAAGCTTTCCAGGGTCAGGGGGAAGCTGCTATTAACAAATCTGCAGGTGGCTTTTCCACAGTGGTTGCTTTGTGGCAATCAATCCACAGCACAGAAGCCGCTGATCCCAGTTCTGAGACCACAGCCAGCTTGCACTTCTTTTTGCTTCCCTAGTTCTGATTTGGGTTTTTTTTTTGTGTGTGTTCTCTGCTGCTGGTAATACTCCCTTTGGGGCCTGCCCAGGCCTGCTCCCCGAGGATGTTTGGTTTTGTGTCTAATGGGACTAAACAGCAAAGTCAGTGGGATGTCCCAGTGTGTAACTAGCAGCTGCTTCAATAGGAATTAAGGGCCTAAAATCCCTTTGCAGTTTGAGGAGAAAGCACCACTTTTCCTTAAGCTGGAGTTGATCAGTGTATCCGTTTTCCTGTAACAGGCTCTCCAGTGACCAGGCAGGCAGTGGCACAGCACAGGCCTTCCACGGCATGATGGACCGCGTGCCCAACGAGCCCTCTTACCGAGCCCCGCTGGAGAAACTCTTCTACCTGCCTCATGTCTGCAGCTACACCTGCCTGTCCCGCGTCCGTCCCATCCGCAGTGATCAGTACCGCAGCAAGAACCCCCTGCTCATCCCGCTGCTCTACGACTTCCGACGGATGACAGCCCGCCGACGAGTTAACCGCAAGATGGGCTTCCACGTCCTCTACAAGACACCCTGTGGGCTGTGCCTGAGAACCATGCAGGAGATTGAACGCTACCTTTTTGAGACAGACTGTGACTTTCTCTTCTTGGAGATGTTCTGCCTGGACCCGTATGTGCTGGTGGATCGCAAGTTCCAGGACGTGACTGCTTCCTACAAATACGCTGGCAGGAAATACTGTGGGAAATAAGAGCTGCTCAAGCTGAAAGACAGCACTGGCCCAAGAAATGGGAACACAGTGGCTGATTTTAAACCAAAAATTAGAAGGTCCCTGATCAGTAAAGCAATGATGTCTTGGGACAGCCAGGACAGCGGGCAATGGAGACAAGCAAGCTACTTTTAAGATGGAGTACAATACATTTACAAAGGGAACTGTATGGTGTGGTGGCTGTGACAGCAAGGAGCAAGACTTGATCACCCAGGATGTCTTTACGGTCCCATATTCTTCAATATAGATGCACAATGAGGCAGAATTGTTTTTCCCCCCTTCTCAGATAAAGTACAAAGAAAAGGTTTCCTACACAGATAGTAGCTATATCGCAAACTCCAGGTGTGGGAGAGCTGCCTTTAAGTAACAGATAGGCTGCAAAGCTGAAGAGTGATTTAGCAAAAAAGACAAAACCGTCTTAATTATAAGGTTTCGCTTAAAATATTTCAATTGGTGTAGAAATACCTTCCAGAAATTCCAATTAGCTGCCTCAGAACAGCAATCTATTCCCATTTATGTCTATGTGACACTCAAAATCTCAATTCATGTTTCATGAGTTTCTCTGACTCTTCTGCTATGCTGTATTTTAGAAATAAATAGCTTTTTAAGTGTCAGTCAGGAAATTACAAAGCCACCCCATCATAATGAGAGACAATTTAGCTCACTTTGATTGGGATTGCAGGTGCCGGTGCTGACAGCAGCCAGTTTCACTGCTCCCACAGTGAAAGCCTGAAAGCAGGATAGCAAATTCCCAGTGTTACAGCACAAGAAAATCTCATTGGCAGGATTCTAATGTGTAGCATGTCTACCAGCTAGACACAGGGGTAGACAATAGGCATATCTATTAGCCTTCCTGGATAAAACACAACTCTTACTGTTATATTTTCTAGTTTAATTCTCCTCACTTGAAAGAATATATTACCATATCAAATATCTAACGTATTTTTCAACAGAAAGTTGAAGTGAGATTAGCCCAACTGTACTGGAACAGCATGGAAAACTATTTTCAGTTTTGAAGTGCAGAAAGTGTTGGCCAAACTCCAAGCTAAGATCCTCCATTTTTGACAGTTACACTGCATCTAGACATATCTCTCGCCCACAGCTTCATTCTAGGAACTGTGGGGCCTTAAATCTTATTTGCTTCCCAAAGCAGGGCCTACCCATGCCATTCATTAAAATGCAATGTTTACCAGTACAGAGCTCACAGAAGATGTTGTTCTTCATCTGCTGAAGCTGCTAAGCACAGTACTACACCAGTGTTAACAGTTAGAGATTAAAGGTAAGTATTTTCTCATAGCTGCTACGACTCTCAAGTAATTGGGAAAGCTGTGATAATGTAGGGAGATGAGGTATTTCAAATGACTTTAAAAATGTCTCTGAGCAAGCGAAATTAATTCACGTTAAAGTATCCTTGGTCCCCTGATAGTATACAATTAAAAAATAATTTTAAAACCAAACAAGATGCAGAGATCAGTAGCAGCCAAAAGTTGCAAGAGCTTCCAGCACAAGCGGATCTGCCGAACGCCAGCAGTCCCTCCTGCAAACTCACCCTGCTCACGCTCAAACTTGGCCCGGCCTTCAGCACAACCTCCTTTGCAATCGTGAGGGCCCACAAGCAGGGATTTCTCTTGAGCAAGAGGCTCCTGAGCAGTGGAATCAATGCCAGCCCTTCCTCACAGAGGAAAAGGTGGTGCACGTTGGTTCAAGGTGCTCCTCTTGCACACTGGACATTTTAGGTTCAGTTCCTAGATTAGATATGTCTCACCCCAAAGCACACATGTAAAACACATGTGAAAGCCATGCCCTAAACATACATATTTCTCTCTGTCAAGGGGTGATGTGCTCAGGTAAAGATGTTCAAACTTAGACCTAGGTGAAGGAGACATTACAAGAGCTGATAAGCAACATGCAGCAATATTGATGGTCAAGTCTGAAGCAAATGCCTCCCTCCTTTAAAACTAAGAAGTAAAAAAAAATTGCCAAGATCTGGAAAGGGAAAAGGCAACTTTTCAGAAGTCAGCATAAAAGTCTACATGACAGGCAAGAAAAAAAACCCACAGGAGAGAATATGAAAAACACTCCCCCTAATAAAGAGGATCACAAACACTGTTCTCTCTCCAATTATTCACCTCAGCACCTGCTACCCATTTGAAAAGAGCCTTTTCTTTCTCATAGGTCCCACTAGATTTTCAAGAACAATTAAACATATCTACAGGCAGCAGCCTGGTCTCATGGCTGGTTTTTTTAAAGTCTTAGAAGCATCTTTTCCTATACATGGTTACTGGACTTTGAACATAAAAACATCAGCCAAGAAATCCAGCAAAATGTTTTCTTTTTTTTTTTAAATTCTAAGTGGGTATTGTCCCTGACTGCAGGCAAACTAAAATTTGAGTACTTGCTAAGTACAGAATTAATAGATTGTACCTGGTTTACTAAATATTCTTAATTCTTTTTGTACTTAAAGAAAAACCTACAGTTTTATCTACTTATACTCCTTAGAGGGAGTGCCTGCCCCTGTGTGGGTCCAGCCCCCTCCCCAGCCATAAGCTGAACCACACTCCACCTTCAGCTGCCACACAGCATATCCATGGCAACCACATTTAAGCAATCTTATCTGATCACAAAGACACAGATAATATTGTACGTCATGTAATAAGTCTAGTTTGTTTTTAGTCTCCTGCTTAAACAGCATAATGATCTATACTTGGGAAATCCAAATCATCTTCACATGCTTCCAGGATTGACCTTTTGGGGTTTTAGGCAAGTAATAAAACTGTACAATAATAGTATGAAGATGGGGCAAGAAAGCAAACTCCTCATACTCTTTTTTTTTTTTAGTGCTGAATGGTTTGGAGTAATACAGAAGGTTTCTACAGGTCTCTACCTCTGACTGAAGCTCCAGTTTTAAAGAAAAAAACCCACCAAACTAAACCCATGTAACTCCTATACAATTCCAGGGGTTTTTGGAGATTTGACTGAGGATTAATTCCTGGATACTGACTTCAAACTCTGCACACTAAAACACTTCAATCACATAAAAGTGCTTTCAGTTTACTATTT
>JANZLP010000008.1:4550176-4561110 GCA_026930925.1 Chelictinia riocourii | reverse complement strand
CTCTGGTTCCTTTTTCAGGGCCACAACTTGGTTAGTCCTACGACCTTGCTCTTTACGAATACATCTGGTTGGCCCTAGACTGTTACTGATGGGCTTGGCCTTGGCTGGCAGCAGGTCCATCTTGGAGTTGGCTGGAATTGGCTCTGTCAGACACAGGGAAAGCTTCTCACAGAAGCCATGTGTTTTGAATAACAAACACAGATCCTTCAGGAAGAAACTTGTCCCAGTGGGGATTGAGAAAGGATCAGAGTTAAGCACTGAAACATGCAATTAATTCCCATTAGGGGATTAGGGCACTCGTGTTCACTTTGAATCAGAAAAATGAATTGTGAATTAAATTGTTCACAACCAAGAGGTTACTTGTCAGAGTTAATAAGTTAAAAAATAAAAAGGGAAACCTAAAACGCACATAAAAAGCTCAATAGTGAGTGGTACATCTGTAAGAAAAAGATACGCTTCATTTCCATTAAACAAAAGCTCTGTCCCTACTGTACAGCTGGAGATAAGCTTCCAAAAAGTTTGCAGGGAAGAGTGCTACCACTCCTGAAATTGGTGAAAACAAAGTACACGTTTCTGATGGCGCAGCAGCCAGCTATTCAGAAACTGTACTGATTAAAGAAAGGCACCCGTCATCCTAGTGCAGTACCCACAAAATTCAACAACAAAAGAACTTGCTCACCCAGGTTCGGCTAAGTGCATTACACTATTTAGGATTTGAGTTGATGGATTCAGCAGGCAGTATAAGTGGAGACGGAGTGGGAATCTGACGTTTCAGCCACAGTTTGTGTAGAACCATGAAGCCGATGGTACAGCTGTGGCTTTGCGAGCAGGTGGCTGCTGAGTTCCCCATCACACCGCTGTGGTCCGCAGCAGCCCTGTCCCTCACACAGAATGGGATGGGTGCAATGACTTCTGTTAAAAAAAAAATACAGCAAACCAAAGCCAGGCCCAGACAACCCCAGCTGAGTGAGTCGTGACTGAAATGAACTTGGTAAAAACATTTTCTGAACTCCGCTCCATGTAAATAAGACATGTACAATTTTCTGTGCAATAAATCTGGTCTCCTGTGTGCTGTGTTTCAGAAAGGCTGGTGTTAGACGTACTGGCGTAATTTCTAGCACTCCCATATTGTGGGCTTGCAAAACATTTTTAGCCACCTTGTGGCAGGAGAGTAGAGAGCAGAATTTTATTTGAGGGTCATTTCACAGACTTCCACTCAGCAGCTGAAAAGACTTACAGACGGCCCTTCACTGAATCACCAACAAGAAGTTGCCTTTTCTCACTTAATCCAGTTTGACACTTCTTAGCTACAGTAAACCACCTAAGAGGAAAAGAAAACCGACCAAAAAAAACCCCAGACTCTCTACTGAGTATTAGCTGCCAGGGCAAAACAAACCCATTCAGAAAGTACTTTCATGAAATATTCATGCTAGAATCATTAAAATTTAATGGCATGGGGAAATGCAAGCGAAACATGTATGTCATCTCTCCAAACTATTTCTTTTAGCTATGAAAGACGACCTGCCAAACCACTTGCAGGATCAATTACTGGTTGCTTCATTACATGAGATGCAAAGATCAGAAAAAAAAGTAAGTATTTCACAGTCACGCAGGTAGAAGATGCTGTTAGGTAAAAAAAAAAGTGGCTTGTGACTGGCACTAGCCAGCAGCCCAGGTTGCTGCTTGGCATTAGCCGTGGTAGTGCTGCGTCGCTGTATCTATGTCTGCCCTTGCCTACCAACCAGTTTCAGGTCAGGGCTTTAGTTTTCCCTCTGAAGGCCCAACAGCTCCAGGGTGGCAAGAGAGGGATGGGTGGCCGTGGGGCCAGTTGCTGGCTCAGGCAGCGCGCACTTGCAGATGAAGCTGAACTGCTGCGACCAGGCTCTTTGCTCCCAGGTTGTGCCAAAAACAAGACCTCGCTTCCCAAACAGCAGCAGCTTCAACAAAAAAACATCCTTTCACCACAATTCAGACAATTACAGGATCCTACCAGCTTCTTTTGAAAATAAAGTAAGAAATAGCACACGTGTTACGCTAGCTCCAGGGCTGTCTGTGATCACAGTAGCAGTGGTTTTGGGTTTTATTGTGTTGAAACTTTTTCTCCCAACTCAGAAGGTATCCATTTCTTTTGCTCCATACAGTAACATTATTTTCCCTTGAGAAAAATTCCCCACATTGGCTCGGTGACCAGATATAGTTACACGTTAATTCCTCAGAAGTTTCTTAAAACTGTAGGAAACAGGTGAAAAAACAAAATGCCTTGAACTTTAAACTTGAGCCCAGTCTGTTTGAATGAAGCGAGTTTTAAGGTCACTCTTCACTCAATGCTAACTTTCAAGACAGACTAACATGCCAGAGAGGACTCCTGGGACCACATCCTGTTGGTCCTTTGATGCTTTCATTTTGTTGCTTGCTATTTTCTTTACAGCACAGACAAGGGCTTCCTGCCTGGGCCGACCCCTTTCCAACCTTGCTGAATACCTCGGAAAAAGTTTATGGCAAGACACCTTTCTTACATTAACCACAGAGGCACCAGCAAAACGATGGCTCCTTTGAAATCAAGAGGTTACGGTCTCCTCGCAGCAGTCGTCCGCTCAGAAACTGTGAGGTGCTGGTTTGTTAAAATAAACAAGAGTATTAGAGTAACCAGTGCCACGCTGGATGCTACCAGGCATTACCTGAAACACCACTTAACCTACTTTACAGATAATTTTTGCTTTACCCTTGGATGGTTTACACCCCCAAACCAACAAATATGCCTGTGCTTAAGCTCGAGTATCTTGGAGGTATCTTAGAGTACCTGCCAGGAGGCAGAGTAAGGATGCCTTCCCTTGGGACAAGCATCAATCACAGTGGTGCTCGTGTGCCTTGCACCCATTCGGCATCACAGCAAGCATTTGCCTGGTGTCTGTTTGAAACTGCTTCAAATCACTTTTAACTCTACTACACAGAGAAACTTTGTTAGATTAATTTTTCCTACTACTAGAAAGAGTTTCATTCCCAAAGTGACCGTTAGGAGCAGCTACGGAGACCTCCAAGTGACAAACAGATAAAACCACCACACGCAAAAAGATGCTGGGGATGCAATGCAGAAACATGCTCGACATGCCATTAGACTGGCCAACAGACTAAATTTCTAGACAGTGCAGAGACAGGAGGGGATTGCCAGCGCATTAGGAGGACAAGTAAAGGAGGATGAAGAAAATGGAAAGTCAATGGATGTGGACAAATTGAGTTGGGGGGGGAAGTTGTCCCTCCAGGAGAATATTGTATCAGTATTATTAAGTATTGGCTGTTTTGTCCTAATATTAACTAATATTGTATGAGCCCCAGAAAGAGTATTATATCAAGGTCTTGCTGCCACAATTCAGAAACCTATCTAACTACTTTTGTAGTCCAAAGAGCTCAGGGCAGAGCACTGGGTCCAGGACTGGTTTTTTTTTGGGTACAGACTGAACAAGCAGGAGCTTAAACAGGAGCTGACGAGATGGAGCATGATCGCCTACAAATACAGGTAAAGGTTTTATAGAAAAGACAATTGGTTCTCCACACACACAAACACACAGCCAGGCAAGATTTCTGCACAGAATAATTAACATGGATAGAACAGCTTTCTAACCATAAGAACAGACAGGGCATAAGAACAACCAGAGAAAGTCACCACAAAATGTCCTGTGAGCCCAAGGTCCCCTCCCTGAGGGTGGTCAATAGCAGATACCTCAGCAAGAGCACAAGAACAGGGCAAGGCAGCAGCGATGCACTTCCAGACTTGGGTCCAGACCCCTCCTAAGCCAGAGGCGATGAGCACCGTGGTGCATAAAGGCCTTTTCCTCCCGTGAGCTCACACAACTGCTTTTTGTGAACAGTCAGGGACGGCAGCAGCGTGCGCAGGCAGCCCCACGCCTTGACTCCACTCGAGTGCACGAGATGCAAACTGCTTTAGGGTTTTTCTCTGCTGACTGCTTGCTTCATCTGATGGCTTTTCCTCTGAGTCCGGGATCTCTGCGCACCTCTTCAGAAGGCCATCTCCCTTCGAAAGTCATTTATTTGCGACTTTGAAAGTGCCCCTCTAAGCAGCTCACAGAGAAGCCATTTGCAAACTTGATGCCCGTTTTTAAATATCAGGTGAAAATAGATTTTACTGCCACTGAACTCGGCAGCAAGGGGCCCCTCAGGAGAGATGCGGCAGCCCCGGAGAGCCACATCTGTCACCTTTCAAAGGGTCTTGTGTCCAGGTGGGAAAGCATAAATGAGCATGTGGATCTCCAGCGGTGCTGGGGACAGGGCAGCACTTTAATAACAAGTTGTATTTATTTTTTTAGTTGTTATGAGAAAATGCTCAGAGCTACAAAAATTGGAGAAGAATAAAATGTTTCTCCTGCTTTGTACACAAATCACTGATCTTTGATAGAAATTAAAGGGCATATCTAAATAAGTTTTGCAAGTGACCTTTCATAACCAAGCAGGTCATGCAGTCAGTGCTGTATCTGCACAATTCTTTTTTTTTTTAATTAAAATTACATATTGGTACAGCAGAACAAAACTCTGGTTTTCCTTATTGACTGTTAACCACAATAACATAAGACTTGCTCAATTTCATCTTTGTTCCTTTAATATTGGGAATTTCTTTTTCATTTTATTGATGAGGAAACATCCAGTTTTCTGGCTGGAGCCTATTATGTAAAGAAAGCATAAAAGGACTCATTACTTTTTAACTACTAGCAGGGAAGCAAATGGAATTGCTGCATTATTTTCAGTGAGTTCAGCAGTTGGTAGCTTTAGTATTTCAAACACCCCATTTAGAGTATCTTATCTCCCAAACTCTTTGGCATAACATCAGTATAGGATCTGACAACTATGTCATACACACATGTATGTGTGGTGGTTGATGCATGTTACAAACAATGCATTTGCTAATACAAAATGGATTGCACCGCATCCTCCTTCAATTAACCAGAAATGTATTTTATAGCACAACTGCTGGGATTCAAACTCTTAGTTGTGAATTTGGAGTGGTTCTCCATGCAGTAGCTGGGCTGCAGTGAGACCAAACACAGCTGAGCTGGTGGGGCATGCTCTGTACCTGTGCCATGAGGCACCCTGCCCTCTCCCTCTCCTCTGGGAGAAGGAAACCAGACAAGTAACAGGGATGCTTGAGGAGATGGGGACATGTCCTTCCCTTCCTCCTCAAACAGAAATCCTACTCCCAATGTGACTGTCCGCAGCATCTCCTTTTTCAGAGACTGCTTAAATATTACATAGGTTTGGAATAGAGAATTCAAATAGTTTTTGGGAGTAGGTTGTTTTTTGGTGGTTTTTTTGGTGTTGGGTTTGGTGTTTTTTTGTTGTTTTTTTTTTTTTGTTTTGTTTTTTTTTTTTTTTAAACCCACACGGTAATTAAACCAGTGGGTAAACAGCAAAAAAGAGAATCTGCCTCAGGGCTGAGGGCTGTGGAATACCATCCCCACCAGAGACTAAACACTGCAAACTGCTCTGCTGGAAAGAAACGGGAAATATTAATAAAAAACCAAAACATCAGTGAAGTTAAGCAAATAATGCGAAATAGTATTTGCAAAATTTGGCTAAAAATTCTGTTGTAATACTAAACATTCGTTCTAACCAGGACTGAATCCAACATAAAGCATTTTGCCAAATTCTTAAGTAAATAAATAAACCATGATACACTCGACAGTAACTATGGGGAGGGATGAATCACTGTAGATTTCATTCAGCTATTCATAGGAGATGGAGTATATTAATAGGGGGCACATCCTATTTAACATCCAGCACTGTGCATCTTAGCATCTCCCAGCAACATCCTGTATTTCATCATGAAATAATAAATCTGCTGAAATAAATAGCAAGAATTTCTATCACTTCAGCAGCTAATTAAGTGGTCTTCCACAGACGGATTCAGGCCTTCAGTACCAACACCTTCGTTCTTTAGGCCCCACTCCACAAATACTTAAGCAACACATGCCTGGCTTTACTGAGGCAGCAGTGAGACTACTTGATAAAATTCCTTATGTACTTTAGACATTTGCAGGATCAACAACTGACAGTTAACTCTGTATGCTGGCGGTTCTTATTACCAGGTGCTTAACTTTCTCAAGCTGAATTCTGATTAAAAACACAAGGAGCCGTACAGTCTGTATAACTAAGACTAGCTATACATGTTTGATGGATAATTTAGGTATATGTCACATGTTCTCAAGTTGTGAGAGTACAGTATATTTATTATGTATATATATACACAACAAGGCATGGAAGAAAGCCAGAAAACAGTGTATAAATTAGAATGTGGGACTATATTTCGGACTGAGGTGTACTTTTTTTTTTAATCATATGGAGTAGAAATATTCAAGGTAGGCACTGGTTCCTTCTCCAATTAAAATTTTTCTTTTTTAAGGGAGAAAAAAAAAAAAAAAGTCAACCACTTCTCATTCTTACTTTTCTTTCTTGAGGTATAAATGACTGTACCTTAACTTCAGAATGTATCTTCAGGTGATCCAGCTGGAGGAGGTATGATTTTGTTTTATCTTACAAGTCACAGCTTTGACAACACAATGAATCTATAAATTGCAACAAACTTTTGTACAACAAAATTCCTGCAGCCCTGAAAGGCAACAGTCTGCATAATAGACTCACAATTAACTACTTGGAGGAACACACTCAAGGTTTCCCATCAATCTGCCCACCAGTTTCTCCTCTAGCCTTGGAAAAATTGAACAGGTACACACAGTTTACTATTTATCATTCTGCCTATCTACATCCTGTTGTCAAAAAGACATGTTGACAGGAAGATTTAGTCATACTAGTAAACTGGAATGCTTTCTGCTCAGTCGAGGCCTGCACTGATTTGATACTCCTTTTTATTTTTATATCTGTATTTTAAAATCAGTATACAGAATGTATTAAGAGCTGTAGAGAGAGAGCATAGTTTCATTTTGTTTCTTCACTAACCACTCTACTGAGTGAGGATCAGTGTAGAACACAGAGGAGGAATGTTTCAAAATCTAGTAAGTAAAAAAGGAAAACTGATGTTTACATTGGACATTGTATCTCCACTTGCTCTCCAGTCTAAGCTAAGTGAAAAAACCATTTTGTTCTAAGTCAGGTCAGAACAGTGGATGAAATACTTTATCATAGCTTACACGTACCATGGTCTTTTGAAATTATTTCAACATGTTTTTTTTTCTATTCACTCCAATAAAAGCATAATCAAAGCATCAAGACCTGATGAGACTTAGCCAGATAGATATTTATCCACAACGGCTTAGAAATCAAGTCGTTGATTTAAAAAAATTTTTTTTTAAATGAGTTATTGTTCCCCAACATTTTCAACCAGCTTAAAGAAAACACAGTAGAGCCTCACTGTTTTGCACTTATGACTGGGAGATTAAGTGTACATAGTAAAAGAGAACAACAACAACTATAAAATGTTTTAATAAACTAGAACCAAGTACTTTCATTCATTTATTTTCTTGCCATGGCAGTGAATCAAAACTTCCATTATTTGTATATCACAAGAAGTCTTTTTCTGAAGCTGGGAAAACTGCCATTAACATTGAATTCCTGGGATTATTTTTTTGCTGGGGTGTAAGCCTTTTGAATTACCACTCCCAGGATTGAGCTTGAGAGATACGTTCTGTTCTTGTGAAGATAGAATCCAGGGAAATCCAGACAGAGAGGAACATTTCAAAAGGCAACCTTCCCTCAAGATACTTTAAGTAGGATTGGGTGCCTGTTAAAAAATATTGTTGAGTTTAGTAGTCTGTGCACTCTAAATAGAAGTACTTTCTCAAAAATTGCCAACAGGCTGTAAATGGAGAAAACTGACCAAATAGAAGAACGATGGCTGTAAGCTCAGGAGTCTCCCAATTTGTAAAAGCAAAGCCAGAGGGAAGAGGGCATAGAATAAAAAAATTTAAATATGACCATTGATATACATGAAGACAAAGAGATGATAGCTAATGGGAATGAGAGTTCGGAATTAGAAAAATGAACTTGAGAGGAAACTAAACTCAGAGCTGAGTGCTCTCAAGTGAAGGGGAGTAGATTGTGTCCAGCCCAGAACCCTAAAAGAACTGGCAAATGAAATCTTCGTTCAGGAAGGAAAGATTTTAAATCTGCATTTCGAGTTGGCAATGGCACAAAACTGGAAAAAAGAAAAAGCAGTGCCTATATATAGAAAGAGAAGTTCACTGGGAAGCAAGAAATCTGTGGATCAGACCTTGGAAGTATGTTAAGAATTCAGAAAGAAAGAATCATTGAAGAGACTGAGGAAAAGGATATTACAAGGGCTTATTAAATGCAGATACTGCCAGAATAATCTGATTTCTTTCTGTGATTTTTTTTTCCTGTACAAAGGAAACAGATCTGATTTTATGTAGCCAGAATTATGTAAGTGATTTCAGTTATGAAGCTGTATGAGGAATTACTAATTCTGTGCTGGAAGATGTAGATTAGCAAAAAACATGAAACTATTAAGAAGGTGGCTACAGTCAAACCAAAAAAAAGAGGTACTGTTAGAACAAGAATTGTTGGGCTGTAAAACAATCACTGGTGGTTTTTCTCAAAAACTAGCCTTCGGAGCAATCTGATATGCTGTTTTTGTAAATGGTCTTGATCCTGGAACAAAAAGAGAGGAACTGATGACACAAACACAAGAGATAGCAGCTAAAGAAATCAGCTTTGGAATGAAGAATTAGGTGTCAGAACATTCAGGGTAATAGGAAAGGGGGAAAATGAGCTACTGTTTAACATCATGCACCTGGGGAGAAATAACAAGAATTTCTGCAGTGCCCTGGGATCTCACTGGCCAGAGCAGAAAGAGAAGGAAAACTATCTGAATATATCTGTCAGTCCCAAAATAACTGTGAGCCACTGGTATGATGCCATCATTAAAAAGTCAAATTTTCTCTTTGGATATATCAGGAGACATATGGGAGTGTTAATAGCAAAGTTGTGGGGAGGTGTTGTTTGGAATACTGTAAGTCTCACCACCTGCAAGAAGGATGAATTCAGACAAGAGCAAAAGAAAAGGAGGACTGGTAAAATGATTTTTAAAAAAATGGATATCCAGTTGTGAAAGAAGAATAAAAGAGCGTAGGCTGTTCAGCCTAGCAAAACACAAGCTGAGGAGTCAGAGGATTGCCACCTAGGAATAAAACAAGGATAAACACCAGTAAAGGAAGAGAGGTATTTAAACCACAGGACAGTGGTGACAAAAGGATAAAACAGATATTAATTTCCCACAATTAAATATATGCCGGATGTGGAAAATTTTCCAATCATGCCAGTAATAATGCTCTACAACACTGACAATTCATATCCAGTCAGTAAAGAATCAGAAGAAACTCCAGACTCAGCTGGAGGACAGATGATGTTTTTCTACACAGCTCCTGTCTGTTGGTGTTACACAAACTGCATAACCCCAGCATATCTACTAGAAACTACAATGAAGGTCCAAAACAAATGTTTTTCCTTACTTTTTGGACTCCAGAGAAAGCAATCAATTTTAGGTCACTTTACCTTCTTTCTCTGCAACATCTACTTTGGCCTAAAAAATTATTAGAGCAGAGGTGGAAAGGAGGATAAATGCAGAATCCAGCTTATGTTTTGCAACTGTCTGCTCTTCCAGTGGCCTGTGACACAAAATGGTGCAACCAAATTAGCTGATTCTTAGTTTTTGATGCCAGCATAATATCCAGACTATGAACCTTGTAATGTTCACAAATAACTATGGATCTCTCTTTTACAACAATGTCATATTTGCATGGCAAAAGCTTTTCATATATCAATTCTAATCCAGGAGAGGGTTCAATGTTAAGATTGGATAAACACACAGAAGCAGGGTATTTCCATTAATTTCTTGGATCTCTTGGATATATTCCTCAAGTTGTCTTTCTCTGAGATTTCCAGACCTTTGTGAGTCAGCTCAAGCTATAAATACACAGAGATTTTCTTCTTGTGGTTGGACACTTTATCTTTGTGGAAGCCACAGCACCACATTAAAAGTAACTGTGACGAGAAAGAAACAAAAGATTTCAATACTGTAAAATGTAATGTTTTGATGCCATGTTGAGTTTTCAGATAGATGTTCATGCAGATCTCATTCTTGTTACTGATCTTCTCTCTACAGGCACAGTAGACATGACAATAAATTTCTCTTCCAGTTGCTTCCAATTGCTATACTTTATTTACCTTAAGAAGCAAAGGAAAAAAGGCTGCTTCATGAAAACACAAGGCCCACAGCTCTGTTCTAGCCAGCTCATGGATGTATAGAAAGAGACTTGAGGAGACAATCAAATGTCTGTGGCAGGGTGATTCACTGGGAGGCACTGTTTTTTAAAGGTTAGAAACAGCCCAATTTATTTCTCTTTTCTTGAGTGATAAGACAGAGAGTATAAACTGAGTAGAAAACCGTTGCTCTAATTGCTGTACAGGGACACAATTGTTCATTGGGCCACACTTGGGGGATATTTTTTTCTTTCGATGGACCTGTTTTCCCCCCTTCTGGTTCATTCTTCAGCAATAGTAGCAAATTATAATTATGCCTTGCAAGTCACCACAAATTCTCAGAAATTTCTATGGTTCTTTCTCTTTTCTTTGTTCCAACAGGAATTTTGATTGGTTTGCTAGTACTTAGTTATGTGTGGGGGTATAGTCTCAGGTATCTGTTATATCTTTCATCCTAAAACCCCCAAGAACCCAAGGAATCACTTTACCTATTCTTAAATTCAGTAATCTCTGGAATGTCATGTAGTATCCAGGCATGCTTGGTGCCATCTTCCAACACCTATGGGCAGGAATGGAAGGACATTGCCCATCCTACCTTCTACCTAAGATCTATCAACAATTGCTTTTTTTCTTTTCTTAAATCCCAAAAGGTGGGGTGGGGGGCTGGGGTGGTTTCCACCCCCCCCCCCAAC
>JANZLP010000008.1:4440485-4452858 GCA_026930925.1 Chelictinia riocourii | reverse complement strand
TCTGGCATGCAAACTTGGAATGGTGAAATCTGCAGCTCTGAGTGAGCTTCCGAATCAAGAACCGTATGCCAGTAACACCAACTAATTGTTCAGAAGACTGCCTGTAGCTGACTGAATATGAGTTCATATGCCTTAGGAAATTTCATATAGTGTTACATCACCGTATTATTCAGACCATATAGGTAATCTTTCTATACTAATTCAATTAATTCAAAATATTTATATAATTACCAAAGTATGAAGCCAGCCAATGGATTATACCAATGCTGTCTGTGTTAGCGCGGACTGCCAAATCATCTGGGCTTTGAACCGTATTTTATCCAGTATAGCCCTGAACACACAGGGACTGAACTTGTGCATTTTCCTCTCAGAAGGTTGGAGAGGGCATTTGCACAGGGACCAAAAGATTTTATGAAAAAATATTATTTCTTCCCTTTTTTTCATTTGAATGACATGTTAGTGATGGATCGAATTCTTCTTTTCTGAAGGGAATGCCTCTCTCTTTGGAACCTACAGGCAGGGCACTGCTAACATCAGGGCTGCTGTGAGCCCCAGCTGCCTGCCCTCACTCTTCTTGCTATATGGGCATAATCAGTAAACTTTGTATCTTACAATATACAGTCATAAAATGGTAGAGGTGAAAGATGTCTGTATGACTCATGGGTCATTTTGCCTTATAAGTGCAAGGTAAAATGTGAGATAATCTGTAACAACATGCTTTCTAGGTTTCTACTCCTAAAATCCAAAGCACTGAGATTTATATCACTTCCTAAAAATGGCTGGTTTGCCGCATTAGTTCATGATGATGAAGTACTGGTTGATGACTGTCACATTTCCTTACTGTTTCAACTTACATCCCCTAAACTTCCCCAAATAAGTATTATCAAGTCAAATTCTTGTCAACTATCTTCCCAGTCTTTCCAAATCCAACAGTCTTCCTGAGATCACAGTATTTATAGACATATGAAATAATTTGTGTTTACTAGTGGAAGGGCCCCAACTCAAGAGAGGGCCTCAATTTAGAAAAAAAAATAATCCTTAGTTGGGAAAGGCAATCTATCATGTATTTAATCTTCTGTCTGCTGTAAACTCCAGTGAAGTAAATGAAATTTCAGTTCATGCTTAAATTTGTGCATATGTAAGAATTTATTTTAATTTAAGCATATGTAAATATATGTAAGGTTCTGTGAACCAAGGTTGATATTTGCCTCACTGGACTAACTGTGATAATTGCCAGACTTAGAGTAGTTGAGTCACTTTCACATTTCTGTGTTACATTTTGTTCTGTAGAGGGTTTGACTTTAACACATTTGCTGATGTATTTATTTCTACTAATGGCCCAGTCACATCAGATACTTGTCTTAGTAGCTCCTTTGCTCACATTTCTTAACACATCTGCACATCCTCGATCTATGCTTTATAACTGGAATTTCATTTGTTCAATGTAAGTCTGCTGATATCATCAGTTCTAGTCAAATTTATATATATACACACAGCTAGATGTGCAGATGGTATAAATCAACTCATCACCACCTATGTCAATACAACAATATTGATTAACATTTCCTTATGAACTAGACAGCATATACAGAAGTCGCTCCTTCCCATTATTTTCCATTTTGAAACCTATTTCTTAGGTTTTTATTATTTTGCTTTTTGTAATATAGCAACTTTTACAATGGCTTTCTGTTCTGTTTTAATTAACGTGAAGAACTGCAGAGCAAATACCTGTTCTGGAGAGTTCCCTACTTCCCTCAAAATCTGATTCAAATCAGCTACAGTTGCATAATTTATCTCCAGTCTGCTTCTTCGGAGGGTTATTACAGCACTTCAATTTAAAACAGTTCCTAAATACAACACTGTATTTTTTTTTTTTAATCTGCATTTTCTGGGAGGGTGTATGTATGAAGTGAGTAGTTCCTTGCTCTCTAGTTTTGTCAGCGTGCTAAATTGATCTACCTAAGTGGCTACTGCATCCTTATTTTTAGCAGCCTGCCATTGCAGATCTGCACAAAGGCCAATCTTTCTTTTGTAAGAAAGGAGCGTGCAAAAGACGTCATATTTCAAGGGATCAGCATTTGTGAATATTGGTGTGACTTTGCAGACAAAAGAATAAAATGTCAGGGACTATGGTAATGAGGGATTCAACCAAAACGTTTCAGAAGCCGAAAAATACTGTCAGTCTTTACCGTAGTTGTTTTTGAAACAGCTGCATCTTCTCCATGGCCTGGATTTTGCCATCATAAATGTGGGTCTGGCCATTGAGCACAACTGCTCATAACTGTAGGTAATCAGCTGGTCACTACCTGTTGCATGGTTGGGGCATGCACAAGCATTATATATGCAAATATTTGCATATATTATATGTGTATTTGCACTATTATTGTTAATAGTATTTCGATGGTCTCTTTCTCTAGACAGCTTGTGTCCCAATTATTTATTCTGCTACAAGGCATTTTAAGTAGCAGAAGGTCTTGGGTAGTTTGTTTTGTACATGATGTTTTGTATGCATGTGTGTGTGTATGTACACAAATATGTATGTAGACACAGGCAAACTCATATTGCAGTCTGGATCAACTATAATTCATAAAAACAAAATACAAATGGAACAGAAGGTAAACAAGATTGTTGCAAGAGAAGTGGAATGAATGGAGCCTTGTTTTCATTTTTTTTCTGTCTCATGTTCTTACACCTCTTTGCTTTAGTAACTGCAGTTCCTCTCATGACCTGTATAAGTTGTGTTCATTCAGATCCTTCTATATTCCTCACTTTGCTTTTCGGCTTGCCACCTGTTCCAGATTCACGTTAGTCTATGACTGATCAGAGCTGTGAGTGCCCAAACTTCTTGGCTAGCCAGCCAGCATGTAGAATTAGTGACAGCTGGATTTACACAGCCATTACGATTTTTATGAAACATGTAGGAGCTGAAGATGCTTGAGGCCCCTGTACTTTGATAACTCTGGATTAAGTGGGACAGGAGTTACCGGAAGAGGATTGACAGACAGACACCCCAACTTTAATTTTCTTTAGAATCAAGGCTTCCAGTCAAGTATTGGACCCTTCAGCCCTGCTACTGTAGACATATCCTTGCTCATTGATGGAGAATGAGTGGCTCCATTGAAGACTTGTTGCTACTCTCTATAATGTTTTGGGTAGATTTGAAGGATTATGGCTCACAGTCTTAAATTATGTTAAAGTATATGTTTAATCACACACTCTCCTTCCCCCAAGTAGGTAGCTAAGAAATATCTTTTAAAAATAGTAGTTAATTCTGAAAGTGAGAATTATGCTTTGCTATATGGGTAGTTGTGAAATGTGTTCTTGTCAATATACAATAAAAATGTAGCAGGTAAAACACTTGTGAATAACAAAGGTTCTTCTATTGTGTTCTCTGAACCATAAGAATCCTCATCACTACTCTTCACTACAGTTCTTTAGGCATAGTACAAGATATACTTCAGCTTTTATAGGAAAAATAAGAAACAGTCTATCAATAATCAACCTAAGCCTTTCAGGGGAAGTACGAATGTAGTTATGCTGACTCATTAAAAGTTCAGCATTAAGCCTGAACTGTTTCACTCTGTGCATTTGCCTAGCTTTTGTTATGTTAGAGGAAATACAAAGTTTTCACTTAACTGTGCTAAGTTTTTCCATCCACCTTCTCTTTGCCAGACATTGAAATGAAAATAACTATCTGTGCTTGACACAAAGAAGCAGAAGATAAAAAAGAAAATTTAAATTGAAAGTGGAACTCTTAAATCATTTTCAAAGGTACTCAAATTTCCTTCCTAAAATTATTTCAAGCTGTATGAGGAAAAGACTGGAGACATAGTCAGAATGATTGCATGTGCTAACAGTATATGATTTAAGAATATTTCCAAGTTTTACATTTAAAAATTGTATTGTCCTAATCAAAGGGCTGTACAAGCATCTGTGCTGTCAGAATCAATTTGTAATTCATTACTTTTATCCTTCAGTTTAATAGTCTTTTGTCTACACACACACACACACATACAAATATAAGTAGACACTTTTAAAGACTGTTGTATCCGTCTTAGGGTTAAATTGGAACTTTATTGCACACTATATAAAATTGTATTGGGCAATGCATTAGAAGATTAGGGAAATTATAATCTACTGGAAAACCCAACAGCATCTAAAGTAGCTTCTCTGGAAAAGCATTTGCAACCGTGGTCAGAGAACCAGGAAAATTATTTGCCTTTCCTTGTATTACATAATGTTAGCAAATTGGACCTTTGTTTTGCACTCACGTAGCCATTTGCCTATTAAGTGCTGCATATGGTAAATCAGTCAGATGATGTAATTTTGTACTGAGTAATATAAAATGATGATGTGAGGTACAAGAAACAATGAATTGGTGCCTGTACCTTTTTCTGTATGAAGGTTCCCTCTCCAGCTATTTTTAGCTCTTCAGCTGCATGTCTAACCTTGTCTTTTATTCCATTTTCACAGACCTACTTACCTAACAATGGGTTCCATGAAATCCTGAAAGTTCATCCACATGTAAAGAACTCCATGACCAAGACATATACTTAAAAAGTAGGAGGGAAAATAGGATCTTTGAAGCTAACCCTAAAAGTGATAAGAGAACTCTGGGGGGCTACGTACAATGAAACACTCTATAATATAATGACAAAAAGAGAGAATCTAATAGTGCATGATTCATATGAACCCAGTTTATAACTCATAAATCAAAATCTGTATTGAAAGATCTTAAAACTGCATCAGTGTTTGAAGCCAAGCTGGTGAGCAGCATGATCTGACAGGCAACCATTAAACAACATCATACTGTGGACCAGGCCATCAGACAGTAACCCTGCCATAAAATGCAGAGATTATTTTAAACTTTTCTTGTTACTGGTATTTATGACAATGAAATTGTTATTCTTACTAAAATAATTTTGTTTCATAGACAGGTGTGGCTGTAAGCACGAGGTCATACAGTGGTGCTTGCATTTTAGTGTCTACCTAAGAAAGCACTGAGAAATTTAAGACATATGAGTTACCAGGGAGTGTAGTTACAGTGGCTGCTTTTAGATAATTTCCAGCTGTGATTTGTAAATAACATTTTTCTCTCCCTTCTTGCTCAGGGGTAATTATGGCTGTGTAAAAAATTTAAGAAGGAATAGTTTATCTTTCTTTCATCTAGAGTGCTTGGCAAAGGAAAGCATCTCGCTTTAGAGGTGGAAAACCTGAGCAATAGTGGGATGAAGTCACTTATCCATGATTGCACAGCAGTTCAGTGGCAAGAATGAGAAACAGAACCCAACAGAGCTGGTTATAACATGGCGTTTTCCTTTCTGTAAGGAATTCTGGGATTTTGGAAAAACTTTTGCTGAGCTGATAGAAGAAAGGTAAAACCCCAACATTTTCATAGGGCACAAGCTACCCTCTCCTTCTCCTGCCCTTCCAAGACAGCCCCATCTCAGGAGAAACAAGACTGAGTTTTATCTTCTGGAAGTCTTTTTGTCCCCTGGAAAGTAGAGTTGATAGGACACCCCATGGCAGGCTGCCATAGTCTGAGTTCTGTGGCTCTCTCTGGCTTTCTAACTAGGGAGAAAATAGGCGTTTCTTTTCTCTCTCCCCACCCTGACTTCAGTTCTGCAGTTCCCAGCCGTGAAGATTTTTGTCCATTATTGTGACCGTTTCGTATGAGGAAATTATTCAGAAAGATTTCACAACCAGCTTTAGAACCCTACTCATGTGGCTCCTAAAACACCCCCTTATTCCTAAGTTGGTCTGAATAATATTTTGTCTGTTTAACACCTGGCTTTGTACAGAGCCTGTCACATTTTTCTTATTCTTCTGTTCCCTACTAGGCCTTAATTAATTTATTTTTTTTTCCTGACAAGCTAGGGCCTATGGGTCAGTCTCCCATTGTGACAGATACTATATAAAAACATAGGAAAGGCAGAATTCTTGCCCCAGAGCCATTGTTTGTGCCCCACAACTTTGCAACATTTAAATGGATGGAGCAGCATTTGTTTAACAGCATTTAGTAGATCGCGTAAGGAGTAAAGCAGGGCCATCCTTCCATTGGTGGTGTTCTTTTGCATGGACACAGGCAAACTATTTATGTGCTCTTCTGTTCTGATACTGCTACAGAGCTCATTAAATCTCCTTTTTGCAAGGAAGGCCTGAGGGCTATTAATTACTCAGTTTTTCCATGTACAAAATGGGCAGAATGCTACTAATCTGTTGACAAGTCTGCAGGAAGCTGTCCAACTGTGAAATGATACTGAAAATTTCATTTTCTCAGAGATATTGTCATATCCTCACATATTTTTTTTTCTAAATAAGTTAGGAAAGCACTTCTCATTACCATGGAGACTAATATTTTATTGCAAAGATTGTAATTGCAAGCGAGTTTCAAGGTTGCAAGCGAATTTTCCAGAAATCAGGTCAATTGATGAAGTACCTGCACTCAGCGTCGGCTGCTGCAGTGCACATCACTTTTATTCCGAGTCTTATTTACATTCCAAGCCCCAGGGCTCGGCTGCCAGCAAATCAATTGTGGAATTGTTGGGCTGTGATAGATTCTGCAACAGGATAATAAAGGAAAAATAACTTCACTGAAGGGTAAACTTGCTTGCATCTACCCCAGGGTATGTCAGAGTAGGAATGTGACTGCAAAAGAGTTGATACCCCACAGGATCATATGTTGGCTTACCTGTAGCAGGTTGCTCTTGTAACCACAGCAAAAGATTGATGGCTCAGTGCATCACAAATCAAGGCCTGCCTAATAATAAGCATCTCTTGCAATTATTTAGTTTGATTTACTGAGAAAGAAAAATAAAGAAAAATCTTACTACCTTTTTTCCTCACTTTTTTTTTTTTACACATCAAAAAAAAAAAGGTTAATTAATGCCAAAAAAAAGACAAAAAGAAGAAATTGCTTCAGTCTCCTGGGAGTAAAAATATTAACAATGCACTCCAGTCCCACTCCCTGAGGCAAATACATGGAGAGCTTTCAGCAAGTTTGTCTCTTTGAACTTTCTATAGAAACCTTCAGGCAGAATCCAAGGACATAAGAGATTTCTTGACTGTGTCTTGGTAGAAGGACATTTCCACTCTTGTTTCTTACTTTAGTTATTATTCCTTTCCAAGCGAGTCAGTAACTTCAAGAAATTCTTCCACAGATGCAGTGGCCTGCATGCTAGGAAATGATCTAAAATAGTCCAGGCCTTGGTTATTTTTAATAAAGATACCTGTGGCTTTAAAGAATCCTTGACAACCCACATGCATTTGGAGCATTTATATGTTTTTTCAGTATATGCTTGGGGACCCAGTTCTGAAAAGTGCCAAGGGCTCTTCTGTGTGCTGACTTCAGTGGCAGTAGTTGTGTAAGAGTGGATCAGCTTTTTGGCGAGGAAGGTCAGAACCAGGTAGAACTGTAGCCCTAGCTACTATCTACAGATAATTCACATTATCTTCTAAAACTTCCTTTTCGAAATGCAATTAGTTTGGAAAGCATTTTGCAAGATATCTGCTGTCTCTGAGCAAGTTTGCTGTTTTTGACAGGATCAAGCCTTGGTAATGCCATGTCCTTGACCTCGAATGCTAACAGCATGGTGTGTCACAAGGATGCAGTCCTATATGCACTTGGCTAAATTCACTCTTGCTACAACACTAGAAAGAGTTGTCAGAAAATACGCTTGTGTAGCTTTAATGAATGAACATTTCTGAAGGAGCAAATTAATCCAAAAGGAGAAGTTTTCTATTCCTACAAGACTATCATGGTGCTCACTTAACAACAGAAATAAATGCAGACAAAGCCTAATAGAAGACTGCTAAACCCGTTCAATGCAAAATGGTAAGACAGGGGTTTATCTGTATTACTACTCAAATTCTGGATTTCATGAGAACTGAAACTGGAACTCCATAGTCTGAGAATGTATTTTAAAGTATATTACTATCTTTTTGTGTTTTATTAGCGTATTATGTTGGCTGAAATACTGAGTAGTAGTCAACAAATGGTATACTGAAACATGAATAAGAGTTATATCTCCTCTGTTTAGCAGAATGAGAGAGAAGGGGAAAAGCAGAAGATAAGGAGAAAAAAATTAAGAGCCAAGGCAATAATTATAGCAGGCAATAATTCCAATTATATTGTCCCAGAAAGTTCTATAACATGAATTTTTAAACATTTGCTTTCATGCAGTTGTGGTCCCCTAAATACGTGGCAAAAGATTAATAGCTGTTGACTGCAATAATAACAAATTTTTTTTCGTGCAACTCACTTGTGCTCATGCCATTGATTTTATAATTCCTTCAGGAACCATTATCTTATGTTTAGGTTCGCCCAGTCTTGTTCTGGAATGGTGCATCATAATCTATATCAAATCCTTCAAGTAGTAAGGTAAAGCTGGTTCATAAATGATAAGATTTATTTTAAGTATTTATCCATCTTGGAAATAAAAAAACCCAACAACTTTGAGAAAGAATTTCTAAAATAATTTTTAAAAGGCTACAAGCTTCTTCTGAATGGTAGATAGAAAAGGATTTGTTAAGACTGTTTAGGGTCAAAACATACTGATATAGTTATACTGGTGGCTTCCCATTCTGTTGTACACTCAATAGTTTTAAAAAAGGGATTTCAGCTTCTTGAGCGGTGAAGCTGCTGGCACAATTCACGTGCTCTACCTTCACACATCATGCATCCATCTTAAAGCTGAGTTGAGCAATAAACTCCCTAGTTTCAGCTTGATTTTTATCAGTGGAGCATTACCCCTTCCTGCTTATGGTCTTGATTGTCTAATGAGGAAAGAAAAAGAAACATGTGGGGAAGGGAGGAGGTTTTCCCAATGGTTAACCTACCCCTTGCTCTAAATCCCCTTGTGTGGCTCCGCTGGCTACAAGTAGAGACTAATGAGACTAACCTGATTAGGCTACTGTGAATTCCTACCACAAAATCAAAACTGATTTTCTGAATCCCGTGCAAATAACACACCTCTAGGCCATCCACTTTTATAAGCACCTTTGTTTTGGTTTGTTTTGCTCTTGAAGGTGTGCTGAGATCTCACATTAAGACAGCTATCTAATTCAAAAGGTATGTTTCTCACAGAAAGGATCTTTTCTGCATGCTGTCATGTCTATGGCTTTGTATCATTGGTAGTAATAATAGCACTCCTTTTCCTTGTTTCCTTACTGTATTGAAATTGTGGAATGGCTTATTTTGGAACAAGGTAGTAGCCCTCAGCCAAAACATACTGATGCTAGGTAAGTTGCTTTCTGTGCACCCATTTCTTGAAAGAGCCAGCTCTTACCTTCAGCCTGTTAGAAAACCAGAACTAAGAGCTTGGGTGGATATGTTTCATTTGGCAAAGTTTAATGCTTCCACCAGCTCATCTCTGATTTTCATGCTCAAATTTCTGTGAAGATAGGCCAACCTGGAGTAAGTTCTGTGTGCGAACAATTTGGTGGTTGTTCTATTTATGCAAAAATATTTGTATTTATAGATTTATTGGAATTGTCAGGAGCCGATTGTTGTCTTCTTCCCTGAAACTAAAATTTTTTAACCTTCGGCTTAGATAATGTAACAACTACGTAAATAAACAAACTACCATATAAAGTGTACTCGAATAGTTGTTATACCTGTTTCTCTTAGAAGCAGCAAAGAAAACAATTAAAGACATATTAATATAATTGTTACCAGTTATTTTCTAAATCTTTAAACACGGAAGCAACAGTAACATTTTGTTACAAAACCAGCTAGTTCTGCAGGTAAGTCTAGATCTTGTAGGCAGATGTATGTTCCATTTAGGCATTCCAGGCTCTTCCCAAGGGTGCGTCGCTGTCACTTCACACAAGTTTTAGTTCAAGGGAGATGCAGAGCATCAAAATTGCCTGCTTTAGTTGTGTATACCAGCTTCATCTTCGCTGTTGATGATTCTCATGTTTTGGAAGTAGGAGACCTTGTTTAGCCTGCTAAAAACTGTAGTGAATTATATATTACCATTTTTTAAACATGTGAAAGCCTAATCACTGTGAATTCATTCAGTATTGTTTGACAGTGCATGTTACTAGTAATAATTAAGTCATATCTTAGCAAGAAAAGGGTTCTCATAGGAGGTCCCCAAGGGCCACTTAAGCTGGTGATGGTGTGTACTCACTGGAGGAAGACTATTAAGGTCAATTGGAATACTTGAGGAAATCCTTCTAAGTATGAATAGGCATGGATAAGGAATCCATGCTCAAATTTGGGAGATTTAAATGGTATTTAAAAATACCATTTAAATGTATATTTACCATCATTCTTGCATCCCCCAAAGTTAATTAGCTCTCTGGTTTGTGTATGCCATACAGCAGGGTGATAATTGCCTTTTTTTTCCCCATAAGCTCACTGCTGGAAGGGTTCTATTAAAGCATCTCTTGGATTTTATTTTTCAGAACTACAGGAAAGAAAAAGCAAGCGATCATGAAAACAATGTTCCTGTTTCTGAATTCAGCTTGCTATTTTCTGCATTGGGTTTATTGTTCTGAGTTCAGCCCTGTGCTAGTCAGGCAAAATCCCAAATCAGCAAAAATTATATACATAAAAATAAGGCTGAAAAAATAATCAATTATTTTATTGGTATAGAGCTATATTAATGTATGGCATTACCTCTTGCACAAAGCTGAGAAGAAGGGGAGAAGGCATAGCTTATCAGAGAGGGACAGTACTTCAGGTGTGTAATTTACAGCAGAATAAGGTACCAAATAGGTAAAGCAGGGAATAGCAGATGAAGTGTTTGTAAATGTATGTATGTGTGTAGATGCATTTATGCACAGACATGCACACTCATATATACATTTTATATTTATATATATAGGAGTGAGTGACTGTAATGACTGCTCAAAACATCTCTGGAAACCACTTTGGAGTGGAATAAGAGCAGCTTTTTAACCATCTCCTGAAAACTTCATTGTTATTTTTGAGCATTGGCCATACTGCTGTCCTTTTCTGTTGTATCGATATAGTACACTGCAGTTTTTGTGACTTTGGCATTTTTACATTAGAGATTTTCAGTTTCTTCATTGCGAGAGAGTGGAAGTTTTGTGGACCTCAGAACTCAAGGTCTATTACAGAACTGACTGTGATTTTGGAGGACTGAATTTGTGTTGCTAGACCCAGCTGACGATCTTCTGCTGTAGGGATAGTGCTTGTTGGTGTAACAGGAGAACTGGATTGTGGCTGGACAGCAGAGCAAAACACTTATTTGCACAGTAAGTGTATTCTTAAGACTGCATCCATTCTTTCTTCTGTCTTGTTAAGCTTTTTGTTTAGTAGAAGTCCAGAAGGGCTGTAGGGGAACTTGGGCACAAGTGTATGAAAAGCCAGAGAATAGTTTTGACTGACTGAGGTCAGAAGTACATTTGAATAAGGCATTATGACTTGGTTTCTCTTTGTATATGCATATACATATACATCTGTTTGGTCCCTATGCAATGTTTTATTATAAAAGGCAGAGCTGAGGCAAGCCCTCTCCCTCCAAAGACAGTGCATACATTCCTATGGGCTTTCAGTGGGCCGACGTTTTCAAAGACAGCTTTGATAAGCTAAATACAGAGCAAAGACTTGTCATATTTGACTTTTAGCAGTATACGTACAAGGAAAACATGTAGCAGATAATACACATTATTGAACCAGCTAGCAGTGAAGCTATTTTTGACAAGTGCATTTAAGTGTGGCACATATGCAAAATAGTTCTGTGGCTTCTCCCAAAGGATAACCCAGTAATTTATAGGGATAAACAAAATGTCCAGCCACCCACTAGATGGTGGCAAGGAGCATAGTTAGGTAAAATTGTATTTACAGCAGTGTATGTATTATCTTTTTAGCAGCAGAATCAGATTAATCTGCAACCAGATTCTTCCCCATAGGCAAATGTTAGTGCTAATCATGCTGAATAGTAGGAAAGTCTTTGTAGCAGGTCTAGGACAATAAACTTGCCTGGTTAGCCATGCTGTAGAGAAGCAAGGAAAGGAATAGTTGGGGGGCGCGTGGGGGTGTGCTAAATGGTACAAACGGTGCTAGAGTTGTGATACCGCAGCAAGAAAAATACCTGCCAGTGGTAGCTGTGTTCTAGAGCTGCAAAAATGCACTGATATCTTCAGAGAAACAGAACACACATGGCAGCAAATGTTTCTTGTTCCTAAGACAGCAGAGTGACCCTGGTGAGTTAGAACACCAGAACAAAAGCTATGTGGCAGCTGCAGTGCCTGCCTGTGTCTTCCCTCTCGCTGACCTGTGCGGATTTCATTAGCTCCCTCCAGGAATGGCAGGTGAGGGCCCTCACAGGTATGCAGCCAAAACCGCCAGGTAGGAAAGAACCTTAAATATTAAGGAATCAATGTCACAACTAGGAAGTAT
>JANZLP010000008.1:4004481-4014482 GCA_026930925.1 Chelictinia riocourii | reverse complement strand
ATAACACTGGCTAGCTTCCAGTCAGCAGGGATCCCCCCAGACTCCCAAGACCTTTGGTAGGTGACAGAGAGGGGTTCTGCCATAACATTTGCTGGTTCCTTCAGAAATCTGGGATGAATCCATCAGGCCCCACGGACTTGTGAACATTGAACTGATACAGCTGGTCCCTTACAGTTTCCGTGTCCATAAATGGAAAGCCACTGTTCCCACACTCGTGGTCCTCTGACTCAGGGAACCGGGCAGCCCAAGGTCTGTCAGTATTATTGAAGACTGGGCTAAAACCCCCATGGAATGCCTCTGCTTTTTCTTCATCCCTCTTAGTCACATGGCCATCTTCAACAATTATCGATCCACTGTTTTCTTTAGACCTCCTCTTGCTATTACCATATTTAAAAAAAGCTCTTCTTGTTATCTGAAACAACACTGGCCAGTTTCAACTCTAATTGAGCTTTGGGCTTTTGTGGCTTCTCCCTGCATAAATGAACCACAGCTCTGTAATCTTCCTGCAAAGTCTGACCTTGCTTCTAGAGCTCATACAGCTTCTTTTTCCTCTTGAGCTCCATGAAGAGTTCCCTGTTCAGCAAAGCTGGTCATCTTCCCCACTGGCTTGAATTATGACACACTGGAATGGCCTGTAATTGTAATATGTAAGGAAGTATACAGGCAAATTTATTTTTTACTTACTTCTGGAGCCCTAACGGGCATAAGTTGCAACTGATTGTCTCTTCGAGCTCTCATGTTATCACCAGAAGCAAAGAAAAAGCCCTCCCCAGGCACATCTTGGGTCACCTGTAATGATCAGATAAAGAGAATTAGAGAAAGAAAGTATTTTGTAATATGTGGGAAGTTTTATTTAGCTGACCAAGCCAAGCTGCTGTTGTGTTTTTTGAGCGTAATGCTTATGCCCAAATTTTAAACTAATAGGTATTCAGGTATATAACAGCATTGTAATAGCACAGAAGCAAATTGTTCTCCCTCTTTTGGTGACTGCCTTGCAGCTTTGCTCTTTACTTGCGCCAGTAACAATCTGGTTCAGAAGGGGTGCCCACCAAAACCAATACAGTGTAACTCAGGCTTCCAAGATGTCAGAGATGCCATAAAAACAGGTTCTCATAGAGCACAAAACTATGGCAATTATTGAAGAATATAGGAAGCAAATTTGCCTCAGGAAGTTCCTGACTTCTGATTGCTGGAAACTGGGAGAGTGTTACAGGTGAAAGACTTGTACTTACTCCCAAAAAGCTGCTATCAGCCACGATTGGAGGAAGAATATGGAACTCACCAGACCTGTGGCCCAATCTAGTGTACCTGTTCTTATGGACAGCACATTAGCCAATTTTCAAGGGTTGGGGTTTTTTGTTGTTGTTGTTGTTTATTTGTGGGATTTTTTGTAATTGGGAATTTGAGAGAATTAAAACAAACAACTCAAGCCAATGGAAATGGAGAGACAGTGCCCTTAACCATGCAACATGGTATAAAACTTCTAGGGGAGTGTTAAATGATTTAAATAAATATGACACTAACATATTAAAATGTACACAGGTAATTGAAAGCCAAGACCTAAATTTTTCTCCATTGGTTTAGATAGAGTTTGCAACAACTAAAGGATGGAACCTGCCTTTGCTTACTGGTAAAAGGCTACAGGATGTTCCCAAGGGAGAAGGCACTGTCAGTGGGACCTTTCCTTCCATTCATGAGGGAAGGAGAAGCTGCAGTCCTGACTGAATAATTGACAGCGTTGTCCACAATGTGCAGAAGGTAACTGAGGACAGAGTCAATATATCACTTTCTTTCAGCAGGCCCCCCCACCTGTGGGCTCACCAGCCTTTCACCTAGAAGTTATAGCCATTGTCTCTGGTGGGAACCCAAACGGAAACACGGCGGTTGTGGCATAAAATACCTTCCAGGAGAGAAGAGTTCAGACTAAGACAAAGTACTTCTTTCTTCACAGTTTAAGCTATGATAATTTTTATCTCTCTGATTGGGTCCTTATTCAAAGCGCAAAAAGAGAAAAGAGTATTTAGATAAGAAATAACGTTAATGGGGAAAAAAAAAAAAGGGACTGCCAAGCATAAATGTGACAATAAAATTTCGCCCAGAAAGGAAATTCCCCCAAAGTCACAGCACCCTATGACTTCTTATGTTCTGCTGAATACGATCCCTTGTATTTCTACCATCCAGATTTCCTGGAATTAAGGATTATCTTTGTGTCAGCAGAGCTGTCACTGGAGGTGAAGTGATGTAGAACAGCAAAGTGTAAATGTAGAGTCAGGGTTATCTCCAGAAATGCTTATGAAGGCTGTACGAAATGTGTGAGTGCAGTTCAGAAAACAAGTACTTTGCAAATTTGACTGAAAATCTTTTGTCTTTATGCTACTGATTTACCAGCACGCAGAGCCCCTGTGGCCAGTTCCCAGTCCTTTCGCTGTCACCCCAACATCTTTATTTTCTTTTCCAATATAAACTTTTTAAAGTGAAATTAATCAGAAGCCTTTTCACTCCAAAACCTATAGATCAATTTCAACAGTAGTTGTATATTTATTTGCACAGGGAAGGTCAACTGAATTCAGCTTGAGACTCCAAAAAGTAACATGAAAAGATGCTGGGGAGAGAATTATGGGAGTGGGAGAGGAGTGGCTTAAGTTGCTTGCCTGAAAGATTCGTTTAATGTTCCTGTACACTCCCAAGCTATAGAAATGAATATGTATAGCACAACATTAATTAGTACTAATTATGCCTTTAACTACGGGCTTTGATTGTACCAAGCCTTAGTGAATTGTGAAATCCAGAAGTTGGTGAAAAAGCTTATAATCAATCCTTTATTATCTGGCTATCTGGTGCTCTAGTTAGGAGATAGGCAGTCTTTCCTTACTTCTTTCTTCCACAAAAAGAGTGGGGAAGGGAAAAACCCCAGGTGGCTCTGGCTAGGTGCAGGCAAGGGCAGAGCACAGAGGCAAGACGCTGAAGAGGCAGTTTCCTTCCTCTTCTCTCCCTGCACACTTAGGCTGGAGCCTGGCCCTACCATTTCCCAGGCAGTAACAGATGCAAATTAGATAATCACGAGCATCTCAGATAGACTTAGCATGCTATTAAAGGCTCTCTTATAATACTAAAATGGCAGAGACACACTCAGACTTGTCACCCACAGAAATATTACTGTCATGACTAACTGGCAGACAATATTTTTACTTCTGACTGCTCAGGGTGCAGTCCTTGCCCCGGCCCTGGATTTCCAGCCCCAAACTGAAGAATCATCTCCTGACTTAAGCCTTCTGACTACACATCTTAAATACTGAAGTACTTGGACCTTGTACATACCTCACGTTTAAAACAGAGCTACTTTTTGGCTGTTTTTTTTTTCTTCTTTCATTTTCAAAGGCAATGCACATGCTAGATACAGCCTTGAATTTTTTTCCTGTTAGTATCAACTTTAAGTATTGTGCTGTCTGCTTCCTGAGTGCTCTGGGGATCAACATATAATTATCATGGTGGAGATGAAATAATGCTAAATTACTTAGGGCTCTTCCCTCTTTAAGAAACATACCCACATCACTCCCTGTGAGCCTTCCCCAACAAGGTGGGGAAAACCCCAGTGTTGTGGAAGTGGCCTTGTATGTATAGCTCCTCAGTGCTTTGATGATCAAAGATACATCAAGGTCTAACCTTCCTGGCCCATCATACTCACCTTGACTTGATGTCACTGTTGTTACGGTAGCTGCATAACATCCTTTGTGCCTCCACAGACATTTGTCCTGTACTACACAAATCCATGCAAAACTATATGAACAGCTGAAGGGAGCTTCTTTTTGGACTTTACTTTCAAAAATGCTGTTGTTCAGTGAGAGTGTGAGGCTATCAAGATCTTCTTGCTTCACTGTAACTTAACTCTGCCTCCCAAAGGTTACAGCAAGCACCTTACAATAAAGGTCTCTATGACCTTGGAGGAGAAAGAAGGGTTGTAATCTTCTAATTGTAATGCCAAAAAACCAGAGGGGTAGATTTGTCTCCTTACCTGTGAAGATGAAGATGAGATGAACTTGCCTTGGCATCTTTTATATTTTTTTAAAGCACCTACCCATCTGCACTTCAGCTGGATTACTATTCCCAACAGGGTGTTGTGAAACTATACAGATAAAATATTTAAAATGCAGGTCTGGCAATTTTATATTGTGAGTTATGAAACCTTTATTTAGGTTCTACCTTTTATTAACCTCCAGGGTTCTCCTACTGTCCCTAATGACACTATATTGCATCAAAATAAAACCAAGGCTTTTTACTGGGAGCTGTGCTATTTCTTGTGACTTGGTAATGCTAATGTTTAAATTCTGAGTCCTCTTACTGCTGATTAAACCTCCAAAGACTACAGCAGAATTTCTGCTTCACTGCTAGAAAAGAAGAAAACCAGCACAGTTTGTACCAAAGAGATCACTTGAAGAATGTACGTAAGGTTACTGCATTTATGAATAAAGCAAAGCATTATAATTTTTAATAGGAATTAAACAGCTAGAGGGAGAAGTAGGGCAATGCTGTGATCAGTGCAAAGGAAAACAATCTAACCATTTTAATTAACTGTATTTTAATAGCTTCAGTTATAATTGAATAATTTAAATACCCAGGGAAATAGTTAAATCTCCTAAAAGCCTTCTTTTTATTTACATTTTAAATACAGTTCATGGAGAAGGGATGGAATCATGAAGGCTTAAAATAAATGGGTGGGGAAAACCTTACTAATTTCTGCAACTGCTGGACCAACAGGAAATATTTATGGGATCATAGTCATTGGTCTCTGCAGGAGCTCCAGTCAAAACTGTAATATATTTTCTGCTTTTCTCCCCGCTTCCTCAAAATATTACACAATCTCTGGTGCTATTACCCTTGACTGTTATAACCACAAAATGCACAGAAAGATAAATGTGAAGCAAGGATCATCTAATCCAATTTTTTTACATATGCACTGGTGAAGAGGATCACTGCAGAAAATAAAACTGTTGGTCAATGCAGTTTTATTTAGACAGATTATAATAAACTGACACACGTATATTTATCTTATATATAAAACCCAATACCACTCGTAAGCAGAGCTTTTCCCTACTATACTTTTCATCTCGCCTGTAATGGTGGAGATCATTAGCTTACATGGACAACATTGTAGAGATCTAATGTTTTGCAGAGTTAATCTGTTATGAGGCTCATGCTTCCTCCAACATAGACTTTACCTCTTCATGGTTTCACTTACTTAGTTGCATTACACTAGTTTAAGTGAGAGGGGCAGGAGTCCATGTCTCCCTCTCACTCGATCAGTCTCTGAGACATGCCCCACCATCCACTGAGCCCACTGTCCTGCCTGCCATAGTGGCCAAAGGCAAAAAAGTCTTTGCAGGATAAACATTGACAGACAGGGTGGGTTTTTGTCAGGTCTGCTCTGCCATCTCGCAGCCAGCAGTTTCTATGCTGCCATCTTTTTGCTTCTGAATTTTGCTTACTTGGTGCTCCATGAATCTTAGGCAGGGATTTTTTTCCCATTTCCCCATTTTGGGTGTCTTTTCAGCTGCAGCCTCTCCCTTTTTTGGAACAAGGGGAAGAAGGATGGGAGGGGAGCACTGCTGTGCTGAGCTGTGCCTGGTCTCGGGGGGGGGGACAGCGGGGGACACTGCTGTGCTGAGCTGTGCCCGGTCTCTGTGGGGTGGGGGTCACTGCTGCACTGAGCTGTGCTCGGCCTCTGTGGACAAGGTGTGGGGGTGGTGTTCCAGATATGCACTTGCTTGGGGTCCTGTGTCCCCAACACCTGTGTCCCCCCCCCTCAGCCTTATGGGAGGCCACACGGGTGCTGATGTTGCTCTCTGTGCTCACTGCTGCTGTTGGCCTCGCCCTGGGGCTCTCTGTCATGGCCAGCACTGCCCGGAGGGTGCATGCTCGCATGGCCGGTGTCACCCTGCTCCTGGCTGGTACGTGGGGACAGGTTGGGGGGAGGTGGGGCTGGGGCACATGGAGCTCGGGGACTGTTCCCAGGGGATTTACTGCTGCATTGAGCTGTGCCCGGTCTCTGCAGGCTGAGCTCTGCCAGTCACTGCTGCACTGAGCTGTGCCTGGCCTCTGCCTGCCTGGCGGGATGCTCGCAGAGTGGGCCGGCCCATGCCACTGACCCATCCCCTCTGCCCGCAGGTCTGCTGGCACTGCTGGGGCTGGGGGTGTACACGGCTGGCACGCTGAGCCTCCTTAGACATGGGTCTGTTCAGCCTTCACCAGAGAAGGCAAAGGGGAGACCTTTTTGCTGTTAGAACTACCTAATCAGAAGATATAGATAAGGTGGGGCCAAACTCTTCTTGGAAGTGCACAGTGGTAACACAAAATACAAGGGACACAAGTTGGAACATGGAAAATTCTGATTAAGTATTAGGAAATTTTTTTTTCGCATGAGGTTGGTCAAGCACTGGAACAGGCTGTCTAAAGAGATTGTGAAATCTTCATCCTTGGAGGGGTTCAAGGTTCACCTGGACAACCCAAGGCATGGGCAACTTCATCTAACTGGACCTGCTTTGGGCAGCAGGTCAGACTAGATGACTTCTGGAGGTCCCTTCCAATCTAAGTTATTCTATGACTCCATGAATAGCATCAATGAAGGCACTTAATTTCAGCGTAACTATATCCACTGATGAATGCTACAAGATATTAAGCTGTAAGCAAACCCTCAGTTGTTAAAATAACAATAAATGCAGACATTTTCTACTTAAACAATCCATCTTTGCGTAACAGTGGCTATGTCTAAGCTATTCTACATATTTTTATCTAATAAACTAAAAGTAGAATGTCAGTGTGCAAATGAAATAATCTCCATTGTCATCTATACATGTACAACATGAATCACGGCAATGGAACCAACTCCAGACAGCTATTCATTCTCTGTGGACAGACTCATCAGATGGGCTTCAAAGACAAGTTCATCCTATGCAGACTGGCTAAGGATGCTGGGTATGTCTAGTTCAGAGAAAAGAAGGCAGAGGGGCGACCTCATGGCTCTCTAGAGCTTCCTGAGGAGGGGAAGTGGAGGGGGAGCTGATCTCTTCTCCCTGGTACCCAGTGACAGGACACATGGGAATGGTTCAAAGCTGTGCCAGGGGAGGTTTACACTGGACATTAGGAAGCATTCCTCTACTGAGAGGCTGGTCAAACACTGGAACAGGCTTCCTAGGGAGGGGGTTGATGCCCCAAGCCTGTCAGTGTTTAAGAGGCATTTGGAGAATGCCCTCAGTAACATGCTTTAACTTCTGGTCAGGCAGTTGGACTAGATGATCAATGCAGGCCCATTCCACTCAACTCCACTCCACTCCATTTCTATTCCACTTCATTTCTATTCCCACAAACTCACAAATTTAAACAACCCAGTGAAAGATGTTAAAAAATCCAGCAACATATTATTCATAGCCCCTGGGTGTTGACTGCAACTGAAGTTGGTATTTCCATACACGAAGGCTGAGAAATCAAGCTTTGTATAAAAGTCACACTTGGCCACCCCTCCCTGTCTCTGCATTAATATCTATGTGTCCATTTCTTTGCAAAGTCTGTACCGGTTGTAATAGTAACTTGGTACTCCCACACTGTTCAAATGTGCATGGTGGTCACTAGTTCCCCATTCATGATCCTGTATCTTCGTCTTCACCTGCTTAATGAACATCTCTGAATAAAAGAGTACAGGTAGTGGCCCGAAACAGCACTTCATGAAGATTATTTTGGCCTTACACAACACATGGAAGATTTTATCAGAATCATTTTATTTCAGTAATTTTCTAAGTATTAATATTAATGATGCTTTAACTTTTACTGTTAATACTCATTAAGTATGATGACATAATAGCTTAGTTTGCAGTAAACAAAAAATGCTGCCTGCAAGCTCAGAACAAACTGAAGAGCTAGGTACAACCTCCAATGTCTCTGGAATCATCAGGCCTTTAAGGAGCGAAAGAGAAGAATAACACACGGATTATCTATCCTGTGCAATAGTGACATAATTGTACTGTAAATAAGGTCTGCAGATGGATTTTCTATATCTAAGCTGAATTTGTATCTTTTTATAGAAGACTGGAAATAATCAGTAAAAGAATGCTACAAAATCATGACTACTGAAAAATTCTGCAGTTTTACATTCTCCAATATCATATCTACTTATACAAATTAGTCCAGCAACAACAGTAAACATATGATAACAGAAGCATTTGTTTACCAACATGCATTATATTAAGGAAAAAATTCAGTAAAGCAAGATAACTTTCTCATTTAGCTCACAGTAAGACATATGTTCTTATTTAAATAAAATAACCACACAACACATCCAGCCTTCTGAAATGAAAATCAAAGTTCTAAGTCCACATATGGATCTCTAGACATTTACAAAATATTCTTGCTAATGTGTATGTAGCTTATTTTTCCTTTCATTCTTTATATTAATACAATTAAACTATCTATTTCTTAGTAGGAAATCATTATTATGTATGTTGATATTATATTTTGGGGGGATTAATACACAGTAAGTCTGCATCTCTGTCAATCTGTCTTTTCAGTTTATGCACCATGGTGTTGCCCGCAGTTAAAAACAATCATAACAAAACCAGCAGAGATGTTAAAAAACAAAGATCAAATGTCACCAGCATATATGTAGATAACTTAAGCACATGTAGAATACTGTTTAAATGCTTACCTTAACTATCCCACGGATATGCATTTTTGCTATCATCTCTGCAGTGTAAAGAAACATCAATAGAGTATCAAGAGCAAATGTCACATATTGGAGAGGAGGATAATGCTCGAAGGTCTTTGGAGTGTTCATACAAACAGAAATAACACTGATGATGGCACAGATTCGTAGTAAAGAGTGCACCCACTGAAAAAAAAAACCAAGACATGGCAAGATTGCTTTGATGTTCAAAAAAAGCTCAAATATTTAGCCTCCATAACTTGTACTGGCACTTTTTGTAAATGCACATTTGCGTTTTCTTTTACATCATGATCCACATATTAAAGGTCTTCATCCAAAAATAAGCACTCCTGACTTTATTTTTTATATATATATACACAAACACATATATATGTATATATACATATATAATTTTATTAGTTAATTTGGGAGGTTGTATCATTCAGAAACCAAGAATTAAGAGCCAGGAAACTGAGAATTAGGATTCTGTAATTTCTACTCTGTGGCTTTTGTAATCTGATTTCTTTTCAAATGACAACTTGTCACATTTATGTGCAGACAATAAGTAGAATTAGTTGATGTTATTAATTTTGGTTAGTACATTAAATGAAAATATCTGTGGAAAATTTTAGTTCCACATTTAGATGAACTGACTTTTAAATCAGTTTACAATTCCAAAAATTGAGAGGCAGGGGGATTAAAAGAATCCTTCCATTTACAGAAAGAAAAAATACGAAAGAGACTATGTCACAGAAAGCTACTTCTTAACATCAGGATTCACTTTTGTTCTAAACAAGTTTTGTTGCCGTAAGAGAACAGTTAATTTCTATGACTACTTAAGTCTCAGTCCCACTACAGTCATGATTAATACGGCTGATACTCAGTGCCAGTCACAGTGGGAGGTCTACCAAAAAAGTAGAATGTATCAATACAGGGGTTTAAGGTTGGATTTTTTTTTCTTTTAAATCAAAACACCATTGAAACATCTTGAAGCCAGACAAGTGTAATGAATCAGAGTTGGTAAGGTCGTTATCTATCAAACAAGGAGGAAAAAAAGACACTTCAGCAAGAAAAAAATTCTCCAAACAAAAATCACTGAACTAAAGTGTATTTATAACAATTTTTCATCTGGGAAAAAATTCTACACTCATTTACACCACCTCAGACCTTTTCATATCATGAAGATTTAAGAGCACTCACCTAATTTAATATTCACTGTATACTCACTTAAACATAACGATATTTGACCTGAATTGAATAGCTCTATCATTTGCATACTCTGAGCCCAAATTAATAATCTAGAAGTGGAAGT
>JANZLP010000008.1:3526688-3540941 GCA_026930925.1 Chelictinia riocourii | reverse complement strand
GCAGTCCACTTCCCCAGACACTTCTTTGGGAAGTGCAACTCCTAGCAGCAACACAGCGGAGCTGGGATCCATGCTTGGATTGCCAGCCATTCCTCAATTTTCTTTAGGGAGACCAGTCCTCAGAATGCATGTGGCAAGTTTTCTGCAGCCATTAAAGCAACTGAGTTCAAACACTTGAAAAATGAAAATACAAACACACAAGACAGAGAGCCCTAAATTATAAATAATTGGCTGAGAATAATCACTCCAGCATCTGAGTACTTCAATTTCCATCCACCACAAAAATCACAGGTTCTATCCTTTGCTCCTGGTGACAGCATGTGAAAGTCTGAGCAATGATAATTTTGGAAGAGTGGTGGAAGATCATATCATTGACCTTGTGTTAGAGCAGAGAGGGAAGAGTTAAGGCCATCTGTGACAGCTTAACCAGAAAAGCCAGTATTATTCACATACTCAATATGTCTTTTAATTACTGGCATGGGAAGAATATATAAATTAGTCATTTTTGTGCCTCCCCAGCACTAATGGTTTCAGTTCCTGACACTGTTACAGACATAAATCATTTAGACTAGGATATATCTGACTAAATACAGAAGTCTACACCTAACTTACCTGCACAGACTATCTTTGCAGACAAGGAAGAGGTAGCCAACTCCCACAGGGCAGCACAGTTTGAAAGGCGTTTTATCAGAAGTGGATGTCTAAAATAGGCCAGATAAATAATACCTTACAGAGTCCTTCCCTCACCAGTGATTGGGAAGGGAGTCTGAGAAGGTGTGCATTTTTACACTGTATGCATCTTAAAGTAGATGAGCCAAATCCCTTGCACCTACATCTACACACTTGAAGGGAAGGGACAGTTGGTTGTACAGTGTGACAAGAATAACGTGGTTTTCCATGGGACACAACCCTCCCACGCACCACATGGCTGTGGTGAAACTCATTGTCCTCTTCCCAACTTATCAAGACCTTGAGCAATCATCACCCCAGTGTAACATCAATGTTCACGAGTAAAACTCTTCAGCCACGGCAAAGGGAAAATAAAGGAGGGGACTAGCCACCGCAGAAGTCTGTACTCTTGCCGCAATAGCATTGCTTTATAAGCTGTGGTGTGCAAACCCGATAAACTAACATCATTTGTGCATTTCAAGAACATGTTGTTCTGGGACTCGTAATGCAAAAAAGTGGAAGTGACAAATTTAGGTGACAGGTCAGTTATCCAAGGAGAAGATGGAATGCCTCATCAATCATCCCATATTTCTTTATTTCTTTCAGGTCACAGCATCACCAGCCATTTTAAAAGTATTCATAAATGTCACTAATAGATTATCACTGCATCCTGAAAAAAAGCTACATTTATTTATGCATGGAATGTCGACTAAATTGAGATAGATATTGAAATTAATAAGTACCCAGTAAAATGTAAAGTGCACAATTGATTTTAGATCCTCTGTTATATGCACAGCATGTAATTACTAGTAGTAAATCTAAAATGAAAATATAGAAGCTTATGAGATGCTTCAGTGCAGTTGTTCATTTAGATCCACATAAATCCAGGGGACACACATTAGAAGTGCCAGCACTAGCATAAAAGGACTAAGCTATAACTACAACCTTCATGGAAGGAAAACAAGAAAAGCCCTTCTACAGCAGAAAAAGAGAAAAAAATGTACATAACTCTCATCTGAGAAGCTAATGGCCATGCCTTGATGTTTCTGTGTTGGTGGGTAAAATATGAATAAAATAAGTATTTGTTAACACACATGGCATGGTACAAAATAAAAATGCCAGGAGATTCAAAGACCAACATTTCTTTAGTTTCAACAAATAAGAGAAATTGGTACACGGTAGTGCATCTAGGACAACTAACAGCCAAATTCATCAGGTACTTTTTACTGCAAACGATAGTTTTGTAATGCAGTTTAATATGTGTTTTGCTTGCAAGTGTAATAGGAGCCTTCAGTGATTCATGCAAAGCTACACTTTGTTCTGTCCTGGTTCCATTTTTATGCCACGCTTACCACCTCAGTATCTGAAATGCTAAGACATTAACATTTCATTTGCATTCTAAACCATTTTTGTAGGCAAATCCTTTAGCCTCATAATCTGTTTTTCTAAATGCAATATGGGCTTCTATTGGTGCTCTTTGATTTCAGTTACTGTTAACTAGTACTCTTGCCAGCTACCAACAGGGCCACAATATATTGTTATGGGCTGTGTTGCATAAGATCAGGCCTGACCTTATTATTGTCTTTATATCACCCATTAGGGATCAGTCTATAAAGAAAACAAAAATCTTCATAATCCTGGAAGTTAATAAAGATCATCTTTAGAGAGCTTAGGGAATTAAAAATTTATGCCAGAATCAGGTGGGACTTTTCTGGCTGTGACTGCCGGTGATATAGGCATCCCTAGCCAAAGAAGGCAGGGAGACACATTTCACCTCCAGAGGTCTTCAAACCACAGGCTGGGGAAAAGTTTCAGCAAAGCTGAGCTAAAAACAGCTGCCATGCATTGGGAGACTTTGGTTTTGTATTCAGACCCAGAGCCAGTGACCTTCCCAGACTTAACGGATGGAATGCCCAATTCTCAGACCAAGCTCCAAATTCAAGTAATAAGTCAATTTTTAAGTAGGGGGGAAAGGCTGCCAATTGCCTTTATCACTCATTGGGTTTTCAGAATGTATGCTCAGGGAGAAAGAGGGAAAACCTTCCCCTTTAGCAGAGTATCTAGGCAAACCATTCAAGGGAAGATGTCTTCTGAGTAAGGATTGACAAGTTGTGAGTCTGTGGAAAAATTAAAAATGAATATGTAAAAGAATGGCTGACTATTTTAAGGTAATTCATGTTTTCACCTCAACCTCTGAAAATACAGACCTTGTTCAGTTGCTATTTTTTTCCTTTTGTAGTTATAGGCACATTTTTAATTGAATAGAAGTGCAGAGACACATTAAAGGCACATGTTATAGTAAAAGCAGAGAAATGAGGGGACCTAAATCTTTGAGGAACAAAATCCTGAGCTAGGATTAAAGAAAAAGGCTTTTATTATTTTTCTAGGCCTAAATTCCCTTCACTTGGCTTCAGTAATTTAGAAGTTAGGCATCTATGCTGGGATGCAGCTCTTGATTCAGACACCTAACTTTGGGTGCCTGCAGTCCCTTTGGAATCACTTGAGATCTAGTCATTACCTCCAAGGAGGACAGGAGGAGTCATCTCACCCTAAGCAATGACCCGTGCTGGCCACTGAACAGTGCTCTCCGCTCCACCATGCACATTAACTGCACCTCCATGAGTCTAAGAGGTGCCCAGGCACCTGCTCCAGACACGTTGGCATCTTCTTGGATGTCTCCGTTTCGACCTGAATCGCATCCCTCATCAGTGTCACTGTTTCAGGCTTCTTTTCTAAACCCAGGGAGAAAAATAAACACCTTTCAAAGAAAGTTCATCCCTTCCAAAGTATGTATAGAATACATAGAATGAGTTGTTTTCCAGGGGTGCCTGCCCTGCTCCCAGCACCACCAGGCAAGGTTCACTGGCAAATTTTGGAACAGAGGTACTGAAGGAGATCCATCACGCTTTAGAAAACTACAGCGCTATCCTTTCAGCTTCAAACCAGTGAAATAAATCCCACTACTGGGGCTGTCTAGAACGGATGGTCCTCAGTAGAAGTTTGCTCTTTTGAGATGCTATTTCACTTAAACTGGAATTCAGGCAGGCCCACAGGAGCCTGACTGAACAGTGAGATGAGCCGTGGACACGCAAGCTTGGCTCACGTTGGTGCCCACCTGGAGCCCCTTTGTTCTTAGGGAAAGCCAGCATTTTTGCTCACACCCCATCTCTTAACATGAAGGTTTAGTAATTTTACTGTAAAAGGCATGAGCTTCCTTTCCATTTTCTGGAACTTCTGTTTCACCCCCATTACTATTAAGCCCTGCTACTATTTCACCTCTGCAAAACAAAGCTCATTACTCTTTGCTGCAATTCGGTTTTGCACATGCTTTCTCCCCTACATTTCATGATACCCCTGGGTTCCCCATCCTATCCTGGGTCTATGACTAATCTCTGTTTCAACAAACCTGGCTGCCCACCATTCCTCCTTCTTTTATGGGTTTTGATAATAGCCAGTAAGCTACTTTTCCTCCCACCAATTACAGCTGCCCTACCCATTTTCTTTTCCCTACCTCCCTAGATGTGCTGTCCACATAATTGCAGTCCCTGTGTGGCCATTTTTCCACCTTCTGTAAAATCTTCTTTCCCCTGCCCTACCCTTTTGCTGCTTTTACAGTTTCACAGGTATGGGGTAGTTTTTTATGTCTCAAATCCCACAGCAGTGCTTCACATTACATACTTAGAAACTAGGACTGAATACTTGGCTGCAATCTCCAAGCCACAAAACTAATACACTCCGAGGATCAAACATCTCAAGAGAAATAAAAAACTGATGGAAGCCACCAGCCAGAACTAGTTTTACTGCTTAGACATGGAGGCATGCTGAAGACAGAAGAGGGTGATCTGTTTTCTCTGTCTACAAGTAACTTTGCCATCAAATGCATTTACTCTGAAGGACAGAATAAGGCCCATTGCATACACAGCCCTTTGATAACTGTACAACATAAGTGTGCACTTGGAGGTGCTAAGGCAGTGCCCGCTGGGTATTTGAACGATGAGCAAATCTAGGTCTCACCCAACACAACCCATCAGGCTAAGCATGCTGCTTTTCAAATGTCACGTCACTCTCTCAGCACGTGTGTGTTACATTTTTAGTCCCTGGCCTCTTTCCAGGACTTGCCAATGGTGCGGATGCGGCCAGTCTCCGAAGGGTGCACAGGCAGCCTGTTGGTGACCCCACAAAAGTGCTTTTGCAAATTTACACTCACATGTATTGATCTACTGTGGAAATGCTGCCACCTCCCCAAGAAAGCGGTGAAGGTACAGCAGCTCAGAGCCAAATTCTTAGCGACTCAGGCAAAGCTGACGCCGTCATAGGTATTTTGGTAGTGGATTACAGCCAGTATGCAGTATGCTGTTCCTCAGGCTAAAGAATTTGACCAGAACTTGACCAAAACCCCCAAATTAAAGCTCTTACTCTTACGAGGAGTTCTGTAGGACTGCTACAGCATTGCTGGGGGACAGACTGATGGCTCTGGGCCGGGCCATGGGCAGGAGGTGGGAAAGGCCCCAGGGGAGGCTGGGCAGGGCCAGGAAAACCCTTTCATGCCCCGACAGTGGATTTTCATGGAGGAGGTTTGTCACATTTTGGAATGACAAAGTCCTGCTTCCAATTATTGAAATGTGAGCAGATTGCAGTTCGAGGAGAGCCTCCTGCACTGTGAATCAAGCAGTGCTGAACATCACATCTCATCATATATTCTCATCTCCACATCTGTGCTTGAAAAGAGAGACTTTGTAATGAACTACGTACAAAAAAAGGGCATGCATCATCAAACGGAATGGGGGGGGACAGATCCTGGAGCTAAGCCAGCTTAGACCTTTATGACATGCCACTTAAACCATGGTGACCCCCCGTCAAGAAGAAAAACAGTCCAAGGCAAGCAGCATCTGCAGAGCTTCTGCAGCCATCAGTGCCAGAGGCGTATTTCAAGAGCGTGAAACGCTGCACTGCTGGCAGAGCTATGAATTTGGGGTGTGACACCATAAGGGAGAGCTGAAACAAAGGAAAATTTTTTGATGTTCCAAAGTTAAAAAGAAGTTTTCAAGCCTTTCAAAGTCTTCACAGTTTATTATCACTTGCTGATTAATAAACTAACAGTTCTATAAATGATCAGCCAGTGAAGTAGGTACCTTGGAACATATTTAGCAAGCATGAAGTTACATCTATCCTGTGTACATCATTTCTGAAGTTTAAGTTAGAGGTAAAGTCCTGGCTCCCCTGAACTCATGGGAATTTTATAACGGATCCCTGTAGTGCAAGACTTCACCAGCTATTCTGTTTGTTCATTCCTGACTTTGAAATTTCTCTGCGCTGGCTCAAGGATGTTTCAAATGCAGACACAAAAAATTGAAGAGCAAGAATATACACTGTATACATTGTACCTGCCACTGCAGTGCAAGTCTATAATTTCTAGCATTATTGGTAGTTACATCCCATTTCAAACTTGAACAAACAAATAATAAAATGCGTACTTCTGGTGTAGTCATCCCTGTGTCCTGAAATCTGCTTCCAAGCACAGAAATGATGGTTTTTGTGTTCTTATTATTCTTCTGATACCCAACAAATGCAATATCCTTACAACTGCCACAGTCAGATAAAAAGGTAAAAAACTCGTATTGCAATAGCATAAAACAGCAGTCTCTGCCAGTCTGAAATCTCACACACAACAAGAATTTATTTAAAGAAAAAAGGACAAACCAGTATTGTAGATTTATGCATAGGCAACTTATGGTGGCTTAATAGTTCAAGTAGATATAAATCAAGTAAAGTTGCATACAAATGTAGTTATTTTATTGAATGTCCCAAGAATAATTTTAATAACACTTACACTAACTGTAGTAAAAATCAACTTTGTAACTTTTACCCGCTAAGTTAGTGCTGCTTAGTTGGCAGGCAGTAATTTGTTAATTCAAAGTGGTCAAACTATCGTGATTTATGTGACTACTCTTTTCATATAATCACTGTTGAATACCAATTACTTCATACATTATACTTTAAGTTAAGACTTGGGAGAATCAGCTTCTCCCACATGGAACTATTGTGGCTCAAAATGTCTGGATCACTTCATTGTTTTTCTGATCCTCCATCTCTTAATTGGGGGCAATCACCATTTCATACAATTTTTATTAAGCAGTGTTTGCAAATGTAAGATGCTTTGAACCTGACAGTGCTGAGTGCTGCTAGCACACTGAAATCAGAGGTAAGACAAAGATCTTTCATAAATCTTCATAAATGCACTACTTCTTATCTCGGTTTAGATAAAAGTGGTAACTACTTGGATGCATAAAAGGTTTCATCTATGATTGCTATATAAAAAAATAGACATTTGTTAGATGCTTTTTACTACAACCTTGAAAAATCCCTGTCAATGCAATAAGTTTACCTGCTCTGTGTGGATGAAGACCACTACTTGTAACAAATTCTAAGAATTTGGAATAGTAAGAGCAGAGCTGGATTCAGGACTCTAAGCCTTACATACCTTAGTGAGACTTTCAACAGATTGAGAGGGATTCATTATATTGATATCCAAAATACCTAATGTGAACTACAAATTGTCCCAGTCCTACTTAACGACAATATTTCCTCTCTGTACACTTGCAGCAAAGCAGCAGCTCTGACTTTTCAGCCTACGTTTCCAGTGCTGGCAGCCGTGCAAGGTGGCAAAAGCCAATTCCCATCAGGTACACCCAAACTGCAGTGCCGGCTCAGGGAGCGCCCAGCGCTCCCCGCACTCCCACCCCAACTTGTCCAAACACCCAGCCTGCTTCCCAGGGGGAGAAAGAGAGGGTTGGCTGGAGAAAAGCAGGGGAAAGAAGAGGGTAGGCATCCCCTGTGCCCTGGCGTGCTGCTGGGGTGCAGCCAGGAGGTCCCCTGGGAGCTGGGAGCTCCTGCAGCTCTGATAGACACCACTGTCCAAACGTCACATGCCTCATGACTCCTGATAAATGCATCCATTTAAACACGTAGTCTCTGTAAAACTCCACATACTGATGAGGGCATAGGTTCGGATGTGACAAGGTTACTGAATTGAGCCCTACGGGCAGCTCAGTGCTATTCTCATTATTGCTATCTGTACTGCAGCAGTGATATCGACAGTGATCAGATCGGATCCCTTGCACCGCACTGCGTGCGGATACACAAGGTGGCAGTTTTCCACCCGGGAAGGTTTTGTGTTCTAAATTTAAATGAGATCCCATTTATAAATAGCAACAGAACAATGTGGTTAAATAGTCTCCTTTGCCAGCGTCATAATGATTCCAAATTGCATCAATGGAAGCAGAGCAAATTAACAGCTTTGCCTTAATCCTTTGTATGTTATGTTGGGGAACTTGTCAATATGACTCCATTCCCAGCACTTCTATTCCTGTAACTTGCTGTAAAGAAAACAAAACAGAATGTCCCTAAGACAAATTATCTAAACCAGAAAGGGGGCGAGGATTAAGGTAAAAGGTCCAAAGTTGAAGATACTGCCCATGGCAACTGCTGAGATAGACTGTGCTTCTTAAAAGAAAAAAAAAAAAGAAAAGGCAAGAATCACATAAAGCAAAAGTAAAACTTAACTTTCCTATTTTCTAATGAAATTCTCCTAGAGTTTAATATTGATTCCTTTTCTTTAACAGTTGTATACAGCATGCTATACAACTTGGTTTCAGTGTGTTGCTCAGTAGAAAGTGTTAGTCTCCATTATATTACTGAAGCTTATGGAGGCATAGTTAAATGCCACGTAAATAACAAGCCATAGCACATTTTACCAGATGGCTGTTCAAAGGCTCGTGTAGGCATCCAGAAAACCTACAAAGATAGCATTCATAATGGGAATAGTTACTAAGGGCACCTCTAGAAGCAGTACAAATATGAACAGCGAGGCAGGAAAACAGCTAAAAAGGGAACAGGTCTGATGTATCACTGCACTACCCTAGTTTCACATGACTCTAATTCCAGCAAGTTGCTCAGGAATTGGTCCAATCCAGTTTTGCTGGACAGAGTTAGAGTGGCTTTAGGCACAGTAACACAGCAATGAATCAGGTTTTCTACCAACTCTTATTATAGATTTCTCCCTGTCTAAAACCAAGAGGAAATATGACATATCTTTGAAAATAACTGCAAAACGCTATCTTCATAGTGATCACCACACATTAAGAAAGAGGAATAAAATGTTTCCCGAGGCCAAAAGAAAGTGGAAAAAGTTACTTTCATTACCGAAGTTGTGACATGCAGCAGAAATTTAGGGAGATAAAGCATTGCCTTGCAAAGAACTATGTGCATATACTGGGAGAGCCTTACTGCTCAGATGCAACCCCCGGGGGAGAGCCGCATTATATTAAAAACAGAAACACTCAACCCAATCCAATATGCCATGCAGGTTTGCTGTAAGCTGCTACGGGCTCAGGCTTGCTGGGAAGGCTAAAGCACAGAGATGGGCTCAGTCCCTTGTCCACCCAGGAGGCTGCCGGCCTCATTGCCAACAGCAACTTAGAAGGCACCTTGCAAAGACTAAGATTTGGTCTTCTCATTCCTGTGTGCTTTTTCTTTTCTTTTCTTTTCTTTTTTTAATTTAATTTACTACAGTAGGAATAGGTCTAGATAAGAGTGAAAAATACATAATAGTTTATTTCAACCCCATTACAAGTAAAAATTCTTGTTTCTACAGCATGCTGATGAAAGCAAGTTTTAACTGGAATGTAGTAAAGGCAAATATCAGAGTTTAAACAGAAAAAATACCATACACGAATCTTTGTAGTGGAATTTCTGACTTGAAATCAAAGCCAAAGGAAAAATTATGCTGAAAGATGCAGAGCTGTGATGACCACATATTCAAAGGAAGCAGACTTCTGACCATGGAGAACAGGAGTGAGACTCAAAAAAGAGGGTTTTAATATAACCACCCATACAGCTAAGTTTATTAGGGTTAACAAAATGGTAAAAGTGTGAATAAGAAATGGGAGACCTTGGAGTGTAGAAGGAAGATGGGAGGAGAGAGTCAGGTAAATTAAATGAAGTAAACCTTAAGAAAAGGGAAATACTGTGGATGGCAGTTCAGGGGAATTAATTCTGAAATCTGGGTGAATGAAGTGGGCTACCTGAAGAGGCTGCTCTTCAGGGAGCTGGTGGGGGTGCCATCCACCCGCCCAACCTACAAAAAAATTTACATCTAAAGGCTCACTTATAGCCATACACATTCTGGACATTGCTTTTGATGTTCTGGGTTTTTATTTTTAATGTTAAACCTTAACCAATGGGAAGTCAAACATTCCTTCCCCAACATCATAAGCTGCCCTTTCTTTTCTTCACTTTCTTGTTTGGGGCTTCCAGAAACATGTCATGTATGATTATCTAGAGAACATGTAGGTGAGATGTGCAGAATGTAGGTAATAGCTAGATACCATTAAATAAAATGAAGTAAAATGAAATAGTTACTGCAGCTGGGGAGGAGTGTGGATGGTATGAGATAATATCAAGGGCTTGGATGGAACACAAACACTGTGGCAGAGTGTGTCTGTAACCAAGACTTATTCTTACATCTCTAATAAAGTACACTCGAGTAGTTTCTTGAACTTCTTTTTCGTTCTTGCTCTCTTTCCCAGCAGTTTTGTGGTAGGAAACTTCCTGCATGTTAAATTTCCTGCCTTTTTTTTTTTTTTTGAGGGCAAAACAAATAGTAAAGTAGAGCTACCACACTTTAAATTGATTTTATTTATAGCAATAAGAGTAATTTTTGGCAAATTTTACTTCAAGTTTACCTCATTTATTAAAAGCTTTGCTTCCCTATTCTACATTCTCTTTTCTCCTGTGGTCAGGGATGCCTCATCATTTTAAGATTAGCCACTGGGAGGTTGGGGGTGCCACAGAAAAGCTCTGATTGACCAATAACAAAACTTCACAGTCAATGCAAAGAAACATTGAGGCTCTTTGCCAATGTAAAAGAAGCAGCAAACTAACTAACTAAAAAACCAAACCAACCAAACACAAAACATAGGAAGTGTGGGATTTAAGGTTATTAAAAAAAAAAGACCCATTACAAATAAAATGGTCTGTTAGAAGAGTTCAAATTATAGTGCTCCTAATAAGCTAAGCCAATGCTGGCAGCACACTCAATGAGCAGAGGCTCACAGTGCATTTATTAGATGTACAGCTGTATATTTTATCAAGTGATAACATATATTGTTGGTGTAAGAGCATATTGTAATTGTAAAACTAAAAAAATAATCTGGGTCAGAATCAAATTATAGTCTGTTTTCAAGAAAGTGCTTTCTGCATTTGTTGGGGTTTAAATGTCATTGTTTAATTTGAATGTCATCAAGCTATAAGAACAAAATCCAGACTGCAAAGAACTTTTTTTAAATTGTTCTACATCAGCCATCAGTGGTTGTTAAACAGCCTCAAAACCAACATTATGTTAAACCACAAGTTTCTAAGATACATAATTCCACCTATTCCTATCTAGCAGCAGCTGTGAAGAAACAAAGTCCTTACTAATATTTCATCTTCCTCAGTGAAGCACTGAATTTGCTGTAATACAATGAGAAAGGACATTTAAAGCAAAGACATCAACTATTCTTAAATACAAACCTATAAACTCTCCATTTACTATCATTCTAATATATTCATAATTTATCAAATACAGTGATATTTGTTTTCAACAAGGATGAATATAATATTTGCAAACCAAAATTTGACTTGGTGTACACGTATTGTCAAACATACATCCATAAAAACACACACGTATATTGTCATAAATGTAAATGTTGTATTCTTTGCATGGAGGGCACAAACACTTCCAAAGAAAAGCACAGACTGTGAAGAATGAACTTTTTGAATCTGCCCTTCTCTCAGATAATTGGAGCCTTTTATTTAGTCCTTTTAAGGTACATGTTTTTATCTTCCAATCCAGTTTGAGAAATGTTACATGCAATTCAATAGCTAGGTCAAAGAAATGAAAAAACAGAGAACTTAACTCATTTTTCTCATCTATTCTAAGTGCACCCTATGCCCTTACACTAAAGAACTTCATCTCCGTGCAAGTCCTTCCCTAAGAATGGGACCAGTCAGGGTTAGGGGGTTTATATCCTTCTTCGGTAGAATACTGTTTCTCTACAAACCTTAGTGAAAGGATGTTGGGTTTTATACAAATTTAGTAGAAGAATAAACAGGTGACATCCTAACTGAATATGTATTTCCTGTTCTTTCAAAATGGCGCTTTCCAATAAGGAAAATAAAAGATACTAAAATCATTCTGTACTTGAAATAAGAAAATTGACAGGTCATTGGCTACCAAAACCAGGAAACACATACCCCTTATTTTCTACAAGGATTTGGTGGTGATGAGTTTTTTATGGTTCCATGATCTAAATTCTATCTGAAATTCATGACTGTCAGACAATGACTGTCTGTGCTGTTTTTTTGTATGTGGGGGGAGGTTTTTTACATGTTTTAAGAAAGGAATAATGTGGCCAATTTTAATAGCAAGTTTCTGTTTTCAGAACAAAGTCCCTGCCAGCACCATTTTGAGTTATTTTGTGTTTAGGTAGATGCATAATGAAAGGATATCTTTTGTTCTCTGAATGTTAGCCAAAATCAAACAGGAGTAGAAAGTGCAAACTAGTCCAACCTTGACTTCTTGGTGTCAATACTCACTTGTGTATCAAGTTTAAAATGTATAGGTTGTGGAGAGGAAAAAACAAATTTCAGTCCTGTTGCTAGATACATGTGTGATTATGCATATGGGAAATCCTAAAAATTTTTAAAGCCATCTTCAAAAAGAATCCACAAACGCAAACCACACAACCCACATGTGGATCCTTCCCCCAAAACACCTTAGAGGAAGAATGAAGATAAAAATGTAATCTCTTGTATTTCTTGTGATACATCTGTACCCAGTGGCAAGGCTACTCATAACTTTAACCTTTATAAGGAAGGCTCAGTAGAAAGAGGTATTCTGTCTCGACCAGTGACAGAAAGGAGCACAGGGAATTCACACGGAATGAGCTGTGTTAGTCTTTTCTACCTCTAGACTTGCCCTTTTCTCTCAAAAGAAAGAGGGAAATTCCAGGTGAACCTGCCAAAAATGCAAGGGAGAGACCACTGACCATTCCAGTAACAGCCTTCTCCAACAGCAATGCTGCATCATTCCTGATCCTAAGAATTTCAAATGGGCAGCCTCACAGATTTTTCAGTACTAGATAGTTAAGGAGTAAACCATATTAATTTAAGTATGTGCTATTGTTTCATGCCCATTTTCATTAACAAAATAATTTTTATTCTAACCATTTTAAAAAACTATAAATCAGAAAGCTCTGGTAAGCTGGGACATGTATTGCAGTTTCTTCCCACAAACGCCAGCAAGATTTCTGGGGATCCTACAAACCAAACCTGCAAGGAGTAATCTCTGGTGAGTTATAACCAATATTTCAGTTGCAAGTGGGAAGCGGGTGTGAATAGCCTAAGACTTCCAGGATTGCATGTTTGACATCAATAGGGAAAAAAGAGAGAGACGAAACCACTTTAGCTGTCCTAAGCATGTGTAAAATACAAAACAAATGCAGCAAATCCAGTTTATATTCCTTGTCAAAACTGGCACTTCTGACAAGAGAACAGAAAACACTGCCTTAACAATCTTAGGTCTATTAGGAACACCTGAAAACCAGCACATTGCAGAGGGTATTTGCTAAGAGTAAGCCAAAGACACTTGTGATGGCAAGTAATAAAAACCCGATGCTGCTTCCATACATGGGAAATTATGTACAATTCACTAATTCTGTCGGTTTTCTGATGAAACTGAATGGGAAACTGAACACAGACAAGATAAAAAACATTAAATTTAATTTCGAGTGGCCAATGCTTACAACCAGGCGCTGTGTAGGGCTGCTTGTAGGACTAACAATCAATAAACAACCCCCCTCCAGACTGACTAAAGAAAACCTCACTGCAAAACTTAAAGTAAACCCAACTTCTTTCTTCTTACTTTGGAGCTTTTTTACTAGTAGTTTCTATTCCAAGCTTTTCTCTGCTAAAGAAAGAATCAATGTAACTCCCTAATAGTTTTAGTAACTTGACAGACTTGTTCATCTCTGAAAGCCTTAAATGAGGAATGCAACTGTGATTCTCATGATACAGCTGAAAGAGACCACAAACCACTTCAGTTCCAGTTCATTTTTGCTACAAGTGGACAATATTCAGCACAGAAAATCCCGGTCACTGCTGCTGACCATGACTATTTCTGCTGCAGAACGCAGCTGCCGTGGACTCTCAGGATCTTAGCAGATTAGTGGAACTAAATGCTTTGCAATATGAGAAGGCTGCAAAGCTGCTGCAAAACTAAGGCCGCCTCACAAAACAACATTACTACTGATACGTAATGTAGTTGTGTACGCACGACTATCTGCAAAGTGAATTGTGCAAAAACCCAAACTTGTTCAGACTACAGAAAGAGGTTATTCCTCTGAAGCTGCACTATATAAAGAACAATATGAAGGTAAAATAGTACACAGACACCACAATGAGCACTGGACAGAAGAGACCACTTACCGTGCAAGATTCCAGGCAAGGACTGATTCCCTTTTAATCGTGTCCTCCCTGAGCCTT
>JANZLP010000008.1:3429732-3444732 GCA_026930925.1 Chelictinia riocourii | reverse complement strand
ACTGCTGCCTCAGGACAGTTGGGCAGAAAGCTGAGTCAGTTCCTGCTATGTCACTGCTCACCATGACCCATCTTGGCTGTTACAGGCCAAGGTCCCTGGGTGTCTCCTGGCATTCATCTCCACTCGGGTCTTTGGTGAGATCTTTAGTCGCCAGGATCACTTCCAGGATCTTTCTTCCAACTTTTTCAGGCTCCCTTCTTTATTCAGAGACTGTTTCTTCTTTTCAGAAACCCTTCTTATTGACATCAGCTCTTCTTTCCAGCATCCCAAGCCCTCAGTTTTCCTGATCTAAATTGTCTACGCACAGAAGCACAATGTGTGGTCAGCCTCCCAATTGCTGTTCCTGGCTCGCGTCTCTTTTAATTGGAGAACTGAAGACATGACACTTTTGTTTAGTCCAGGAGTTGTCAAAGTTTACAAGCAACTCATACTGGTTGCAGCTAGCATGTAGCAGGCTTCTGCTCAAGAGTTCAGCAGTTTAGCTTGGGACATTCACCTGTACACACGCATGCATCCAATTATCTGCCACCTTGTGGCATTCACAATTCAATCCATTTTTTCACCTGTGACAGCTGCTCTACCTCATACCAGGCAATGTCACTGAAAAACTAGAAACACTGTATTTTGTAGCTATGATACACATCTCAGAGCATGCAAATGCCAGTTCCTGCTCCAAAGACTCATTTCAATAATCTCAGATGAACATTTCTCAGCTGCGTCAGGGACCACAGTAGTTCATTCTCATATGGTAATAGGCTTGCTTTACATGGAGGTATGAAGTGAGAAAGCAGAGAAGCTTCCCTCCTCCTTACTGAGCCATGCCTACCAAGTGGTACAGGGCACTTCCATGGGAGGTCGAAGATTTGGCTCATTAGGAAACTGAACCAACACTTGCTACTTGCTGCCTGAGCACTTCACGGGGTGAGCCCCACTGCAAAGTGTTCTTCTCCTATCTCCTACACCCTCCCACTCCCATCAGCTACCTTTTCCTTCCTAGACCTCTTGGCATGGTCCTTAACCTTCCGCACACACTCTCACATTGTCTGTCCTATAGCAGATTGCTTCAGTTTCCTCTTCCTTCTCTTCCTCATGACCAGTTTCAGAGTGTAAGCTAGTACTATGAGCCGAGCTTGGCAGCTTGGGCTTATTTTCTGCACAATACTACTCCCCCCATGTCTAATTCTAGTACCCACCAACCATCAAGACTTTGGGGCTTTGGCCCCCTGAGGCATCAAGAAACTGGTTTTTGTCTCAGGCTTCTCCAACTCTGTTTTGAAAGCAGCAGCAGGCACAAACACGTTGTGCTCAGTGTGTTCAGTCTATGCTAGCAGTGCTCCAGAGGGGTCTTTGGATTCAAATGGGGCTTAAGTGCAAGCTATTCAACCACATCAAGAATGAAAAATCCTGTATATTCACAGAAGTCAGAATCCAGGTGCCTGAGAAATTCTGCAGTCAGAGAGCAGCATGAGTGCTGCTCTCCCAGGGTTAGGGAGCAGATGAACAGCAGTTTCCGTATCACAACTTTGTGTACTGGCTTCTGAATTCTGCTTGAGAGACATTTAGATTTTGACATCCTCCTTTTGCGTCCAGCCTTTTCTGATTCAGTCAGATTCCTCGAATGTGCTTGGTACTATCATTAAAAAGTCTCAGCCACAAAGCCAATGATTGATGTGATCAAACAAGGCATCCATATGACTTGCCAGATATAATACTGTTATATACTCCTCACTTTAACACAGATGCCAGAACAAGTCTGGCTTTCTCATTTGCAATAACACGGGAGAGACATGCAGCCTGCAGACAGTTTACAGAGGCTAAGGCAATAATAGGAGGTTGCTACCTATTATGATACAGAGATGCGTAGAGCAATCAGGGGAGATAAAAGTATTCGAGATTCAAAAGGATCATGAAAGAATGGGTTTTCTGTTTGGAAAAAAAGGCTAAAAATAAATTCTTACAGACTCTTATGTATCTTTTTCTTTTAAAAGATTCAGAAATGCTAGAATAATGTTGCAGTATCCACTGCCACCCTTCCCAGAAGCAATAGACTCAGAAAGAAAACAATTCATGCTCAATCCTCTTCCAAGGCAAGGCAATCCTGAGAGGCTACCAAGAACCTGTCAGATCTTCTCACGGAGGCCAGTCATTTAAACACCGTCCTAATTGTAAAATGGGCAGTCAGGTCAGTGAGGGCTATCAATCTTCTCAGAGAACGCAGACCACTAATTGGATACTTACGCTTGATCGTACAGCTCAAGGTCTGCCAAATGTGTCCTGCTTCAACATGCACTGTCAAGGAGTCAAAAAATACACCAGACTATTTTTGAATGTGAACTGGCCTCATGAAATGTTCCATCAAGGTTAATGACATAATCTTGTGAGGTGCCATGGCAAATCAAACACAGGAGTTAAATTCCCTTTTATGTTCAGAATTTTTGTTGCTTGAAATGACACACAGCAACACAGCCTCCAGATTCCACTATAATCATCCACTTTTGAGTCAGACATGTAAAGGAATAAAACCCAGCACCACATATATATTATAAAGCCTCAGCGTATACCTTCTATACACAGCTCAGACACCTAGTGCGGCTTTATCACAAATGCTTAAGATAACACATTTTCTTGGACTAAAATATCAATGTCTTGGGAATGCAGCAGAAATAAGAAGCTTGTTACAACACTGAAATTTTGTATCCATTGTCTTTATTTTAAAGGAAAGGGAGGAAATCAGAAATATCTAAGTCAAAGGTTTTTTGAATGGCCAATTGCCCTAAATATGAAACAGAAAATGCAATGTGTATACTTACTATTAGCCTCTCTACTCATATATGTAGTCATATTCTTTTTACAGCTTTTTGGTATCACAGCCTCTGTGTTCCACCTCAGCAAATTCTGTTCAAAGGGGCTGGAGAGTGGATCCACTCTGAAGCTGCAGACAGTTGTGAGGACTACCCATAGTTCTGCATTATACCTCTTGTATTTCCGGCGTCTGTTGAAGATTGACACCAAAAGAAAGACCAGGAGTAACACAAACCATAAACTAGCCAAGTCCTCAGCAGGAAGCAGATCCCTGTAATCTGACAAGACAAAGGGCAAGGTGGTCTTCTACTACAGATAATGCTGTGCCAATATGGGAAAATATTGAATATTGATGCGCTGTTGAGTATTAGTATTTTTATTACCACGACAGCATCAAAGTCAACATCAAGAGCCTGGGTCCCTATCTCACCACATTCAGTTCAAAGATCCCTATTATGAAGTTAAAGCTCTCAAGATCTCAAGGCACCACAACAAATTGAATGATGGAGATTATAATCAGATCATATCCTTTACACAACAGCCATCTGACTTTACTCAGTCTTGTAAAATATGGAATACAGCATCTGCATCAGACCTCACATCGCTGCCGCAGCTGCATACTATACAGACAGATAATGAAGGACAGACTAACACTGAGCAACATCTTCCTCCAGAGGAATAATCTTTATTCCTTCCGTGCCAAGAAGTCATAACAGATGACAGTTTTTACACTGACTTTTGATGCAAGTTACCTCACAGTAGGAGAAATAGAATTGTTCAGCCTATAAAAACTACACAAAGAGTAACAATTATACAATATTTATGTAATCACTAGGCTTAAACCCCATAACACAAATCTAAGCAAACAATTTTCCTTTCCATATAAGTGATTTCAAAGGACATCTGCTCTGCCAAAAGGTCAGGTGGAATGAAGTATACAAAAAACTTTTCTGTTCCTGACAGTATATGTGAGCAGGAGGTATGGGGTGATAACGATCATTTTATACCTTTTGAACTCCCTAAAGCAGGGAGTTTATAGAGGAGGTGTCAAAAGATGGGGAGAAGGAAAGGCAAGAAAATGAATTTTAAAGAATCTCAATAGTGTCATAGTCTCATCATCTTGTCTTCTCTCATGTACATGTTGAAGTTCTCTTGTTTCTTCTGAAGAGACTGGGAAGCCAATACACTGACTTTGCTGACAATAGCATGAAAATTCCCACGCAGGAAAGAGCCTGAATAGAGAGATCTGCATGTTCACATTATGGTTAATGAGAACCAATGGCAGAAATTGTGGTCATTCATTCAGCCAATAAAGGCTGTTATCAGGGAGAATTTAAGTATTCGTATACTGCACTTCCCTTTGACACAAGCAGAAGCATAGCTGAATGCACTAGTTTGCTCAGGTGTCAATAATGCTGAAGTACAGTAGTAAGATTGTAGTTGGTAATAAGGTTGTAGTTGCGTAGCCTGCAGTGAAACCTGTGCTTCTGCACTCCCTTGTCAGATTTTGGTGAACACTAGTTTTGGGATATCTGTACCTGCTCTGATCCCATCTTCCGTCTGCTGCAAAAAATAACCAAAGCAGGATGCATGTTATGAAAAACAAGCAGGTAGCGGGAATCCAGTCTCTCCAACTTGGATATATGTTTTAAAGCACTGCTTAAGCATCACAACTGAAGTACCAAAGTTGCTGATACAATCAATGAAATAGGTGCCTTTAAAAGTCCTCGAGAGAGGCCAGGTTTGGCCCCTTGTTACATAAGCAAATTGAATATCTTTGTCTGGCCAACTGTTGCCTTTTTAACATGCATTTGTAAAAGCTGTTTGGCAAACAATTAAAATTTGGTGCAAATATAAATTGAAATCAAGGTGTGTTTCTTAACAGCCCATAGGCGAAAAGTTTCATTCTCCTTCCATGTAATTTGTGATTAATTCAACAACCTCTGTAACATCAGCATCCTGTGATTCTGAATTAGATACTCAAAGTCAGAATGCAAGGGTTATATCATGAGGAAAAATATTTATTGCTGTACACTGATAATAGTATAGCATTCCTGCACTCTCTGTGACTTTTTTTCAGCAGACTGTAAAATAATTGGTAACAAAAAAAAAGTTAAAATTATGTCTATAGCATCTATAGCAAAGACATAAAGACAAGAAGAAGCCTGCAGCAGGAAAAGAGCATTATAACTATGTTCTCTAAAAAAAAGTACATTTACAGAAAACTGCAGCTCCAAATAACTAACATTTTAGCATAAAATTATGAGACATCATTGCCAGTACATTCAGTTTTTAAATGCTTCTGGTTATTTTTTGAGTGTGTTTGATGAAATAATTTGCATATCTGTGTATGTACGTGTGCAGACACGTAGGTTGAATGAAAGAAGCTTCAAACAAGTGATTCAGGCATCACTCCACCATTGTACCTAGCACTGCATTTTGCCTCAGTACAGCTAACTATAATCTGCTGTTGTTTTGGCTTCAGCAACACATCTGGTGTTGGCAAGAAAAGACATTATTTGAATTAGTGGGACTGATTTCAACTGGAAGCAAAGTCAGTCCTACCAAAGCACATAGTCACTTTGCCTGTCCATCCCCAGGGTTACTCTGGTGCAGGCAACCTGAGGGCTCAGACCAGCACACAAAAATCCAGCAAAGAGAAGAGCTCAAACTCATGATTACTTACAGCTGGAAAAGGTCACTGGAAGCAAAGCACAATAATTCCAGTGACAGCCTAGGTAATTCTGGAACCTACATCTCATCCTCATACAGCATTTAAGAAGACAGGGCCAGACTGCTACACACGACGATGCCTGAGGCAGCAGGGAGCCTCTATACGAATTTCAGCTGTATCCAGGGATTAGAATCCCATTAATTTCAGCTAGTTCGGACCTGTCATTGGACTGGTCATCATCGCCAGTAACCAGTTGCTGCACAGTGGCTGGATCCCAGGAAATTCCCAGCTCTGCTGTAGGTTACTGGTAAAACAATTTTACAAGATTTTTTTGCATTGTTGCAATGAAAGACATGAATTTCACAGTCGCTCTCTTTCTATTACTGCCTGAATCCCTATGCTGATAATTTATTAAGTTTCTCTGTTTGAAAACCTGCAGGTGGTAATAGAATCTGCAGAAATTTAAGACGTTCACAGTTTGATGTGGTGGAGTTCATAAAACATAATTACCATGTGGCTATATGAACACTGTATTATGAAGGTGTGGATCCCCATGAACCAAACTGGAAAAGGAGGTTGAATTTTTTTAAGACTCTTTTTTATCTCTAGGTGAGAGAAAGGAGGGGGTTTAAGCATACAGAGCAGTAAACCAGATGCTGTCTCTGTAGTTTCTTGTACTAAGTGAAAGCTTGGTGTTCCCGCAAAGTGGGTGCTGGGTGCCTCTGGAAGCCGCAGGAAAGCCCGAGCCCCTGCATGGTGCCAATCCTGGCCGACAGCATGCCGACAGGACCCCAGTTCACACTGCTCATCGTGCAGCCAAAACTACAGCCTCATGTTGAAACATTAAGAGACCACAAACCTGTTCTTTGATCAAGGAGAACACAAGAAACAGACCAGCACCAGAGCATGCCCAACTAAAGGAAGCTCAAGGGAAAACGTGGTTTCATTTGCAGCACGCCATATGGCAGGAAAATGTCCCTTCAGAACACCCTTTCTGGTAGCTAAATTAACTAGGGCCGTGCTGTGATGGGATGCAATTTGACATTAACCTTCTTTTGTTATTTACGGCTGACTGTTTGAAATACAATGCCCAAAAAGTGGCCTCAGAATATCTCCTCTTCCTTTATTTATTTTTATCTAGCTCTTCACTGAGAGACTGCCATGAACCACATGCAAGGAAATAAGACGCATGAGTAACTGTCACTTCTGTATTCTTTTGAAATGAAATACATTTTATTATTCAGCATATCTGTCATCCTCATCTCCTCTCTCAGCTCTAGAAGTTCCAGCTGTAAGTACCTATTGTAAATCATGTGTATAAACTCTGATAATCCCAGCATCTCAGAGTACATATTTTCCATATGTCTCAGTGCATCCTGCATCGTTTGGGGTATGAAACATGCAGCAGAGAACCAATTTGTCTTTTTATTGAATCAAGCCTTTAAAAACAAAAGAAACAGAGATACATGGTGAAAGGACCTGTAAAGGTTCCAGCAAAAAGCAAAGACTAAGCAATGAGTAACTGCATCTCAACAAAAGGTGCCTGCAAAGACCAAGTCAAATTCACTATTTTCTCAAAGGCAGTAGTAAATTCTAATATTCTGTTTATGCAACATTTTCTCCCAACTCTCCTATGCATTTAGGGCAGAAACTTGATACAGTGTCAGCATAATATTAGTAAAAAGGAAAAGACACAATTGTACAGATCATCAAGATATGGCAGCCAACTCCAGTGTCTCAGCTCTGTCTGCTTACCTTTTTATTCTAATCTACTTTTTGCAAAGGTGCATCCCTAGTTCTGTGGTTGATTGAATGCACAGTTCTCATTTGGGCAGGCAGCTGGCAAGCACAACGTTATACATGATGAAAGTGAAAACCAACACATTGGAAGGGCTCGAACTCTAGTAAATGAATTACCAAATCTATATAAATTGAGCATTGACATCTGTACTCTGGACATCTGCTCTTCCTGACCCTGCTTTGGCATGCCGAGTTCACCAATGTGGATGGAATAATTTATGTCAAAGAAAAAAGGCCTTAGAGTAGATGGTCTAACAGTAATTTTTGAGCCTGTTCTGTAACTTCCATGAGGAGCACAAAAAACCTGTGTATGCTACCAAGTGAATTCACTGTTAGGAGCTATAGTTTCCTCATTATCTAACAAGATTTTGTGGAAGAATTGAAGTGTGTATTTAAAGCAGTGGTTTAACTCAGTGACTGCTGAGACACTTTCCTGGAAACTGTGAAGGGCACCCTTTGATGCCAGCTGGACCATTCACTTTGAAAGCAAAGGACGACAATCCTTAAAAATATTTTACCCCTTAAATCCATGCCTCTGAGCAAACCCATCCAACTAGGGGCCATATGTGTAAGCTAGAAGAGGGGGCAGAGTCATGTTACGAAGCAGGGGCATCTGTAAGGACTTACAGTGACTACTGAGCTGCTGGAGAGGAGAGCAGGGAGGGGCTATTCAGCTGCAGCAGTGCTTGCTGGAGAGATTTCAAGCCTGCTAACTTGCTACTGAGATCCACTTGCTATTTTTCAGAAGATCAAGGAATAAAGGCGGGGTGGGTAAAATTACCTAAGACAACCTGCCTTTGGAGAGAAAGCAGCTCAGGAAATTCTGTCTTCTCAGAGCAGACTAGAGAGCAAGGTAGTTTAGCCACAAACTGACAGTTTGGAGGTTATTAGAGGATAAGTAATTCTCCTGATGGGGAAAAAAGGATGGTTTGTGGGCTTGCAGAATGTTAAAAGCAAACAAACAAGCAAAACCACATATATAAAACAAACTCATTCCTCAGTAGTTCTAGACTAAGAAAAAACATCCTGTTGTACTGCAGGATGGCGTATTATTATATTAATTTGAAAATACAGTCTCTAATCCCATTCTTCAATCAAGCTGGACAAGCATCTTCAAGCTTTATTTTTGCTCCATATTTGTCTGAAGATGAAGACTGCAAAATCCTCATTAAGTATAAAGGAGAATGAACTAGAGTTCAAGACGAGAGCAATGAGTGGCCACCCATTACATCGATCTCCCTGAAACAGCTCTTTTTGTGTTCACCTTAAGATGACAAATTAACAGGAAAGCTAAAATGAGTTCTCCAAGCTTTATATTTTATATCACAAAGTTTGTTTGCAAAAGATCCCTCTACTGAACCATTCCTTTCTGACAAAATAGAAGTTGCTGAATTATCATTTTAAAAATTATTGCTTATACTACAGTATTTGACACATCTTAGGAAGCAAAGAAATACTGGGCAAAGTGGTCATATGTCAGCTGGAGACTTTTCTTTGAGATGCCTTTAAGATGCCTTGGTGACAGGGCCCAAGAGTACCACTCTTCACTGTTGACAATTGGGTACCCTGGTTCCTTTGAAAGAGTTACAGCCTTAGAGTTTTTTATCTACAAGCAGAATAAAGGTCTACATTTCACCCACCATCAGTTCTAGTAGCTGAGAATAGGGAAGAAGAGGAAGATACCAAGAACCTTGAGAAATCATCTCCTACCCTTGGGAGAAAAGAAGAGAGACTGTCTGCTAAAAGAAGGACATCTCTTAATGTATAATCCAGGGTTTTCCATACACAAATCAATTGACCTGATTAACGTATTCATCAAATACTTCAAACAAAGAGATTCACATTGACCATTTCTGGACAGGACTGTAACTGTTACCAACAGTGCTACCTAATCCACATGTAGACAGCAACCTTTGTATTCCCTCAGGACACTGTAGGAGCACAGAGATCCATCTGCTTGCAGATTTTGCCATACAAAGGCCCCAGCAATAGCACTTACCAAACACCAGCAAGGAAACGGAGGTACTGGTGAGGAACTGGATAATTCAACATTTGCCTCAGTCATAAGATAATATGCCAAATACTTGCTGAGGGAAAACAATTTTTCAACAAATACAATGTTGTTTTTCCATTTCACTTTCTATATATTATGGCAGAGATCAAAAGAAAATCTGTCCCAGCAGAAAAACTGGAATTACTGTTTTGCATGTCTCTCTTAAAAGTCAGTGAGAGTCAAAGACTGTAAATGCAGCAAGGCTCAAACCTCATTGTAAGAATTTTAGACATCAGCAGTCACTGTACATGACTGGAAAGCCCTTGGCCGTAACAATTATGTATTTTCTACTTATCCTTACCAAGATGAAGTTTGCATAGCACCCAAAATCTACAGAGAGAAGTAAAAGATATAATAAACCTTTTTCAGGTTGTATGGACTTCCTTATTCATCGTTTTTCTTCATCACAACAAAATTTGAAGAGTTCCACCACCAACAAAAAAAGGCAGGGACTGGGGATAGATAGTAGAAAGAATATATGATGCATTTATTGGGTGTCCCCAAACGGAGATGCAACATACACAGGAGGAATATAGAAAGAGGTAGGCTATTTAAGAGGCTAGATGAAAGTCCTGGAGGAGGAAATCTGTTCTAGACAGTTAAGGGGAGATCCAGCTATGAATGGACCTGTAGGAGGATATGACGGTGTTTAAGGCAGCAAGAAGGGGTCTTGTTGCCTTGACTAGCCACACCCAAGAACTATAAGGCAAAGACCACCCTGGCAATAGCAAACAGCCAGCCATGCCTAATGTGGCACCATTCTGGTATCAGAAGCAGTGCAGTCATGTTAAAGTTTAACTCCTCCCACATATCTTGCTTGCAGCAAAATTGAAGATCTCCAAAGCCCACATTGTCAACTCAGCCACAGTTCAAAGGGAGTCTTTTTGAACATTGCACCACAACTTGCCAGATTCTTATGGTACACCTATGCTGCTAAAACACAGAATTTTTCCCACTGCTTATTTGCTATTTCCTCACACTGTTGAAGTCTGCCTTTCCTACCCTCTCTAAAAAAATCCTAGCCACTTTTCTGTGGACACTTCACTCCATAAAATACAGACGGCACCAAAAGGCAACAGAAACAAGCACCATGTGGTGTGCTTCAACTGCGTCCCGAGTTTTGCAGGGTTAAGCTTCTTCCCCAGGGTTTGCAACAGCCTGGGTACCGCGCACGGAAATGCTGCTCTGAAGGGCAGCAACACATTCCCCACACAGGGCTCAGAGAAGAACCAAAGCCAGGTACCACCTTGTTTCCAGACAGCCAGTCTGCTCTGGAGAAGCTAATCCTAAAGAAAATGGTTATGAACTATAACAAGATCCTTGGTTTTCTTTTATTTAGTAGTAGATGTAGCCTTCACATCTAAAAAAGTGTCTTAAAGGTCTTGGAGCCAATATTTTGAGAATGCAGACCCTCACCGCAGAAGGAAGGACAGGGAAGAAGGGTAGGGTTTTGCCCCATAACAGAGGGGGCACCTTAGCAAGAAGATTAAAAACAGCTCTGCACCACAAAAAATGAATCCAAACTCAATTCTGCTGCCAGATTACGTAGGAGGATTGAGAAACTTGTAGGCAAACAGATTTGTCTGGGGAAAAGATGGTATTTTCTTGAAAAGGTTTTTTCTTTGCTTGGTTTTCATTTTGCTTGTTTAAACTCAGTAACCAAGCTGGGGCAGGTCTAGATAGAAGTTTTTTAGGGGTCCTGCGGAGACAGCTGCTTGAGGCCCTAAATATGCTACAACAGTCTTGATGCGCCTGAGTAAGAGTGGCTGTAAAACCCTTAGAAGAGTGCAGTATCCCCAGTGGGATCCTCAGAAGTTGGTGACCACTACCCTGTAGGCTACAGATCTTCCACAGACATTCATTGTGACATCTCCTTTGCCTGTCTCCCCATCTGTCACATCAAGGGACTGACATTTGCAGCCTTTGGGCTATTAAACTAATTAAAATACATAGTCTTCAGGATGGAAAGGCTGCTGATCTGGCTTCTGTAAAGATGTAAAAAAAAATCACCTTTCCTCTGAGTCAGAATAAAATCAAATTATACACAGAGTAGATTAGATTAGAGAAGGTCTGTTTCTTAAAAGAACCTTATCTCTTCTCTTCTCATTGTAGTCAGTCAAAGCAGGCGGATTCACCGAATGCTGTTTATGTCTGTGAGCCTCACGCTTGCATAGGGATCAAATTCTGATCCGGTAGACGTTTAACTCATTCCAACAATGATATGTATAATCTTCATCTGACTCCAAAGCATAGGATTTTAGCAAAAAAAGCAAGTAAACTGAGACGGGTGTGTAAGTGCATTAATGGCTCCTGCTAAGTCTCAGTGATCCTCTTACAGGTACAGAGGCTATAGTGGATCCACAGTGGAGAAGAGGCAATGCATAGCAGTTCATGCTCATCCTGATGGCGAAAGAGAAACAGTGCTTGTTGACAAGATCAGGGATCTGAACTTCCTTCAAAAACAGCTTAGCCGTCCAGGGGCTGCAGTGGAGGTCTAGTGGGCAGGAGTGGGATGAAAGCTCCCGTTGGAAGGAGCTCAGTGCTCGAGGACTCCCCAGAAGGGAACTTGAGAAGGCACCTGGTGCTGTCCCCAGCCCGCAGGCACCAGCAGCTACACCTCCACATGATGTGAGGACAGTTCAGTTTCCAGGGAGAGACAGTGTATTTTACTGCATCACCTGAGCGAGTCAGAAGCCGCCGGTGAGCTTTCAGCCTCACACACCAGTTCATTGCTTTTTCTGACTGTATCAGTTGACATTGCAAAAGATAATGCCTCTCTCTGCAAACTGAGCATCCCTTATATCATTAACCAGTCACCACTGTAACAGCAGCAGTTCCGTGCACGCCATCGTCCTTCTTACTATTCTCTTCTATTACACGGGTGAGGTTACTGCTCCAAGATGTGTTATAGTCTAGTGGAAACACAGCAGGGGAAGTTATGAAACTCTTAAATAAAATATTGTCATGCCACTGGAACGAACAAAACTAAGAATTTTAAAGAAAAATCGGTTCCTCCTTGTCCTTTTGGTAGGCAACATCACCCTCTCAAGAAGTGAAAGTCTAGAGAAGTATTACTGCATTATCTCCTAGTTAAGAAGCAGATTGTAAGACATCTCAAAGAGCCTGAAAATTGAAAATTTCACAACTAAATCACAGTTGCATCACTTTTCCACATAACCATTTACCACTTTTATCTTTTTCTGCTCCTGCGTTTTCCTGGGTTCACTTAGTTCTTTCAAACTTTCTGGTTAACTAGATAGGCATTTAAGTAACACACAAAGTAGAAATAATAAATATGAAACGATCAGGACACAATTCTTTTAGTTTCTTTTACTATTGTTATCTTGCCTTAGCTTTATAAGCTGTATTTTTATCATTCTAATACACAGCATGTTCACTTGGAGACAGCTATTGTTATTGAGCTTTTTTTCATTAATTTTTGAAAGTTAAACATATTTAATATTTTATGTAAGCATTTCTAAAAATAAAAGCTATGTTTAGGACCTATTTTTTAAAGAAGATCTTTCAGTCAAAATAAATTCACATGCATAACATTGAGGGACAGCCACTTTTTTTTGTGCCCTATACATTTATACTTTAAAACTCATTTACATATATAAATGTCACAGTTTTTAAGTGTACTATCTTTCTGACAGTAGATGTCTGATTAGATAAAATCTGCTATGCATATATCTAAGACTTTTTAGAGCTATAAACAAAACCTTTACCACAGTGAAAAACTTTCAGGGACATGGGACCAAACTTTGAACTCTCACTCACCTAATTTAAACATCATTTGAAAATGCAGTGGGTGGTTGCATATTTTGTAGTAAAGGGGACAGAGTACCATCAATTACCAGAAGAGAGAAAATGACTTGAAGCAGTGTATATTTATTAGAGTTCGGCCACGTGAAACAGCTGGGAGGTTTAGAATATTGGTGTTTCTGACAGGGACAAATTAGTGAACGGTCAACAGTGTTTAAGTATAATTCATCTGCTACCTCTGAACACTGTCACGTGATTATCAGCTCCACATCTGCTGGATGCTCACCTACCACTCACCTAATTTATACATAAACAGTGCTCACAGTTGCTTTTTGTGTTTGTGTTTAAGTTTCAGAACTTTCTCCTCTATAATAGGAAAAAAGGAACTTTAATAATAGGAACTTTTATATTTCCCTCTCTAATGGAAAAAGAGAAAGAAAAAATGTACAAAAAGAGAAGAAACTCGACACATGAAGAACAGAAAGATGGGAGAAAGTGATAAACATTAGAAATGCCATTTTGCTGTATTTTGAGAAGTCATGAGGGTCTGATATCAGCTCAGAGATGAATGACATAACCTCAAGGCTACCTTCTTCATCAGCAATATCTTGCACCTTCCATAGGCCTTGTTTTAAAAACAGGGAAAATCAGATAATCACAAGATAAATTTGAGTGGTGAGGATGAATCAATGCTTGATTAGCTCAGCTACCATCTTATTTACTAGAATTTATCTAGCCTGTATGTGTATATTGTAACAGCACAGATTGATGAGACCACTTCTTCTCCTTAGCCCCTTACCTTGATGTAAAATTTATTTGAATGCCAGAGCAAAATTTGTCTGAATTTCTGAAAATGTGAGAAGGGAAAGGAAACCGTTCAAAGCCATGTGATTATAACAGTAAGCATTTAAACACTGACAAATCTATGCAATATCATTCATCAACCCGAATCCAAGAAAACTCTCAAAAGGCAACCTCAGCCTTTAAGAAATGGCATTACAGTAACTTTTAGGGACCTCTGCAATGGTATGAAATAGTATCAGGCTCCTGTGAAAGCTGAATAAATACCGTACAATTTTAACCATGATAGCAGTCCATTCCAACCCACCTCAAAGCTCAAAAACATCTCATAAAATAGCATTACCATTTCTGCAGGCAAACCAGACAAGCAACTTAGATAAACATTTTCACTGGCACAAAAACATTTTCAGCAAATAACTACATGTTCCTCAAAACAGTTTGTGCATTAGAAGGCAGAAAATTTGGAGTCTTTTTCTCTTGAAGAAAACATTGCATACAACTCGATTTGCAATCCTCTCTAACTCCTGCCCGCGGGGTGGAAGCCCACAGTGCTAAGGAGTCACATCAGATGTCCAGTGTCATGCAGCATGCGCTTAAATAAACCAAGCCTTGGGACAACTGAAAACTACAGAGCAGCCGATGCAGTGAGAAGAAAGCTGAATTATTCTGACTGTAAGGCAGAAATAAGTTAACCTATCAGAGACAGTGACTGAAAGAACATTTGATCCCTTCTGGTTTTCTTTGGTGCACCTTCATTCATTTGATGTCCAAATGCCAACTATTATCATGAATATTAGTATGAACAAAATTCACTCTCTCCAGAAACCCTGATACACAGACTTCTCACTGTTTTACTTCTGTTTAAAAAACTTTTTCTTGTAAAATATATCCTAAAAGCAACAGGCAACAAGGCACACTTTCCTTCTGTAAAAGCTGTGGTCAGATACTGTTGTGGTTTAACCCCAGCCAGCAACTAAGCATTGCTCCCCTGACAGCAGTGAACGACATGTTGCACGTACCATATATGTCCAGACAGCACTATGGCTGAGGATAGGAGGGATCCACTAACACTGTCCAATGCCAACCAACACCTCCCCCTGCTGTC
>JANZLP010000008.1:2919672-2932358 GCA_026930925.1 Chelictinia riocourii | reverse complement strand
AAAAATGCCTACATCTGGTTGAAAGAAACCCATTCCAGAAGTGAAGCAGTGTTGACAACCAGCTGAGGGATAAAAACTAGTTATTACTTTACAGTAATGGCAATATCTGATGTACATTGATTGTTGACATTGTATCACCAACAGGCTTTGGCCACAAAATCTGTTCTTTTGTATATAAAAGCCTGTGAATACAAAGAGAAGAACCTACAAGACGTCTTGAAGAGGGAGATTACACTAAATGAAATAACTATTCTTTCTCCACATGATTTTGTAACGAAATTCATGAACAAAAAAAATACTTGTAATGTGGTATACATTTGTGATAGCTGTTTCTCAAGGACAAGGTGTCTGTATAGACAAATGAAAAAAAAATTATGTAGACAAGTTGCACCTCTGAAGGTTTAAAATAAAAAGTCTTCCTGCCTCACTGGTTTTTTTTTGGTTTGTTTTGGGGGTTTTATTTTTGTGTTTTGTTTGGTTTGGTTTGTTTTAAAGTAAATGCCAGTGACACTGCATATCTTTTTTGGAGGCATTGCACATTTAATTAGCCACATTCACTCTTCTTGAAGTGGTCCAGAGGTAAGTGAAACTATCATCCATTTTTCCTGGCACTTTGGATTGATTTGAGAGTAAGACATTTGCCCTAGGGAGAGAGGCATTGCGTCTGCACAGAGCTGAACAAATGTTTTTTAATTAATAATTTATTCAGCTCATGCATTTCTTTGTCTGTGTGTAACAGAACACCCCTGGGAAGATCACTGAGAGCAGAGGCTGAACTTGGGACCTTGAAGCTGAAACCATGAATGTCTACTGCCAAAAGCCTCATCTTTGTCTAACAAAGCTACTTCGGCATCGTAACCCCAAGATGGAGTCCCTCCACTCTAGAGAGTTTTGTTTCCCTGGATATCAGTCAGTCACTGTTTAACTGGCTGACTGACACCCAGCCAAATTCAATCTTTATTAAGTAATGCATTAAATTTATTGAATTACGTGGAGCCCATTTAGGTGATCCAAATTAGCATAATGCTAATAATATACCGTGCTTAACAGAAGAAATGCAAGATGCAGGGTTTTCCCTGCCAAGTTTCCAGTCCAGTTTCTTGCTGGGGTTACGAGGTCGGTGCGATAGACCAGGAGCAGTCGTTTCCAGCCTCTGTCTTTCTCAAGGCCGCTCGTGTCCATGTCATGGGACCCCAAACTCCACTGGAATTAACCCAGAAGAACAGGACAATTTTCGGTGGTATCAGTTTCAAGGGGAGATATTTCCCGTTCTCTCCTGTGACTTGCCAATGCTTTGAGCTACCTTGCTCAGATGTGGATGGTGTTTTTAAGAAATTCTTATTAACATACTCTGAAAGAAAGAGAAACCATGCTGAGCAAGGCCAAAGACTAGCTCAGCCTCCTGCCCTTGACAGGGGAGGCCAGCAAATACCTGGGGAGAGGACGTGAGGACAGGGATAACCATCAACTGGTGCTTCTCTTCCCCGTAGGAACTCGCGGGTTTGGCAGAGTTCCCAGCCCAGGCACTGCCCATAGGCCGTATGCATTCAGACTGATCAAAGTTCAATCAAAAGTTAATTACGGCTTTTGACTCCTTGTGCTGACATCAGCGAAGCAGCAGAGATTTCTGGGAAGTTCGGTGCAGTGGTTTTGCGTACTTGTGTAATTATAGTGCGGCAGTGCCGCTTGTTCGCCAGGAGCTGCATGAGCAAGGTCATGCCACAACAGTTAGACTGGCTGCATACCTCATCCACAGATGGACGGGGACTTTCTTGAGCTTCTTAGCTATAACAAATCATTGCCAGCATAATTTCGGAGGAGTATTCTTCTCCTGGAAGCATTTGCACTATGTTATGAGCATTTATGTAGGGACGGCAAAGGTTTTTCCAGCCTAGCCTGACATGTCAAGCGATGTTATTTGTTTCTGCTGTTGCACTGGATGAGCAGTAACTCTGCTTCCAGTGGGATAGCCAGTGTTTATGGGCATCATGGTTTCTGAGAACAGCCCTTCTAGTCACACTCACTTGTTTAAACCATTCACAGAAGATAAACTCAGAATGACACAAGTGCAGTTAAAAGATTATTAATTCACGTTTTTTATGCAGACTTTGTCTGCCTCCCTGACCGAACAAAATATAACAGCCTCAGCGGCGCAGTGTACAGGCATATACTAAATGCCAGGGTCTTGCTACATCTATAAAAGGCAGCCATCACCCCCTAGTATTGGTGCTGTGGGGTGTTTGGGGGTACTGCTGTAAAACACTGGCCAGTAAAAACTGCCAGCAGTGCTGCATGCAGGTCAACCAAATAGCAGCTGCCAGCTGGCTGAATTCGACACAGTAAAAGGTGCTTCTTTCTCCCCGGTGCACCACGGCATGAGTACCTATAATTTTGCTCTTTGAATGAATTGTTTGCTCTCCCAGAGATCTAAAGCCAGATTAATTGTTTTATGGGCAGTAACAAACAATTAGACTCTATCTGTTTGGATTTTTGTTTGGTGCAGACTGCTTCACAACATAGTCTTTGTCAGCTAGTGCTTTTACGGGAAGGGTGGGATTTTTCAAAGGTGTTGAAGCGATTTAGGAGCGCAGACGCTAGTGGATCTGCTCATTTTGTGCTTCCAAATAATACAGGGCTAGTATCGTAAATGCATTTAGGCATGATTTTTGGTCTCCCCCACTGAAGACTCCTATGTGCCTGAGGTTTGGCTGCAGAGTGTTAACACAGGCAAAAAAATCCTGGGAGGTGTAAGAAACCCAGTACACAGGTCATGGTGGACACACAAAATCCTTTGCGCATCTCTCTGGAGAGACCTGATCTGTTAGAACCCATTTAATAGGGTGGGTGTCTCCCAAAAGGGTTGCGGACAGAAATGTACAGGGACCTCCTCCCTCTCTGTGCTCTGTCAGGCAAGTCAGAGAGCCAAGTTTGAAAACTCTCCGACGTTTAGTTTCCAGTAGGGACTGGGAACAACACCTTCTCTCTCTGACAAGAGCCCACAAGTCTTTTTGATACTTTTCCAGGTGGGACTGAACCCATGAAGTTCTTATCTGGAGCTATTTATTCCCCAAAACTGGGTGGTATGGAGGACCTGGTCTTTATTCTGCCTTGATGGGGATCTGCTGTTGTTACAGATCCCACCCTGCTCCTGTGAGCTTCCCCCATGCCCTGGAGGTGTCAAAGCCAAAGATTTTGGTTTGAGCATGACTTAACCGCATTTAATTTTAAGTATTTGCTCAGGTGCTACCTTTTGTGAGTGTAAGATTCAGCAACATCAGTTATTCTTATGGCTTTATTTACAGCAAGCTAGCAACATAGAAAAGCCACCTCTGGAACTGAGATCCCCTTCTTGACTTGATCTGAACTATTTTTCCTAAGGAGCATAGTGCAACAAGCCATAAAATGCTTTGGAAATTCTGGGAGTCCCTGAGGCAGCGTAGTATCTCTAGAAAATGCATTTAAGTGAGAACACACAAAATGGCTTAGATGGCTTAGTAGGAAGTGTCCTGAGCTTTAGTTTTGTAAATGCTAGTTTGGAGGTGTGGTAATAAATATTAATTTTATTTTGACATTTGAAAGAGACATTTGAATGCTGTGTATGTGCAGTGCAGAATGATTAAAAATTATTGTGGTGTATGAAATTCATGTTTTAGCTAGTGTGATTACATCCTTCTAAAAATGTGCAAGGCTGTAATCTTTTAAAATTGTTTTTGCAGTAGAGAGATTAAAATTCAGTGAAGCACTTCATATATTTTTGAACAATCATGTTAATTTGGTAGTTACTCAAATAACATTCATTCTATTTGAAACATAAGTCATAATGATCTGTGTTCAAATTCTTTGTTTCCAATAAAAATAACCATGCCCACAAAGATCTCAGCAAAACCCCATTTTCTTATACCATGAGCCACCACAGAGGTGACACCAGCTGGCTCGGTTTACAGCAGACATGGCAGAAAGACTAAATGTGTTTCCACTCCAGATCAGCCCTTTATTTCAGAATATGGGATAGTTTTCCTTCAACCTTTGCCTCCTCCTGTACCCCTGCTCTCAGTCTGAGTGCCTGCCCTGGAATTTCCCTGGTGTGGCAGTGGCGTCAGAGTCGGGACAATTTGCTGCAGGCTGGGATTAGACAGCAGCTGAAAGCCTGTGTGGGCGCAGTTCTGCTGCATTTACTTTACAGATAAGGATCTTACGTCAGGGTTGCACTGCTGAGGGTCAAATTAAAATCAGAGTGTAATGAGAATGAAGTTGGAGTGCTTCTGAATGGAAGAAAAAAATTAAAAATTAAACGGGCATTCAAATCTTTAGAAATGCATACCACGGCATAGCTCCTTCTTATTGATTGGTCTGAGTCGATCTGTGTCCTCATATTCGGGGATCCCCCTTCTTTATCAGTTCTGGATTTCTCTCCTTTGAAGGTTAAAAGTTGTTTATAGCTCTTCTGGATGATGGTTTAGCCTTGTGTTAAATGGACCACAATGAGAGATGTCAGTCTTGAAGCTGTGTTCTTTTGTCTTCTAGTAGGACTACCACGGCTCCTTCTCCATTACTTGGCATTGACTTTCATCCTTACTGTATTCTGGGCTTTCCAAGGCCTTTACAACGTCAGCGTGTACACGTTGTTATTTCAGTAGCAAGCGCAGGCAATTACATGCTTCTAACCCCCATGGACCTGTTCAATCCATGTCTCCTTATGTGTTGTGGAGCATTAGGTGGGGCAGGCTGCTGTCCTCTGTCTTCTTGTCTTGGTTTATTGACTGGACTCCATGGATGGACCCCAGACCTGACTCACTACCAGCCTCCTCCAGGATGCTCAACTGAGCCTTCACCACGGCTGTCCTGGCCCTGCGCAGGTGCCTGGGACTGTGTCCTGCTGCGGGGCACTGCCCTGCCTGCATGAGGTCCCACCACCCGGGATCCTGGCTTGTTTCCCCAGATCCACTCCAGCTCATCCCTGATGGTGTAGGTGCAACATCTCTGTCTAGCCCAGCAGAAAAGAACAGATGCAGAGCTGCAGTTACTGGGTGGCAATGGTGAATCTAATTGCAAAAGATAAGGGTTTCTCTGAAGAACGTGAAATGGCATGTTGGCTAATGTTGCTGTGTGCTAACTGAAGGAGCTTTGCCGGAAAATTATCTGTAGAACAGACTTTTATGTAGAGCATATTTTGGCAAACTTTATAACTTGCCCATTAGAAGTAACTAAAATTAGAGGAAAGATTAAAGATGCAAGGTAGAAATAGTATCTGAAGAGTTCTTGATTGTATAATGTGGGTGAAAGCACTCTCCTTTGATACCTTAAAGGTGCTTGGTATTGCAGAGTGTCCTTACAAAAAGGAGGTGAATCCCAGATGATGCTTTCAGACCATTTGTATTTGGTGAGATGCTTTTAATGGTCAGATTCTCCCCTTTTCTTCCATCTGACCTCAAGGGAAAAAATGCATTAAGTTCTGAGAATGTGAGTGTACCTTGCATTGCAAGACAAGGCTCCTTCTTCACTTGACTTTAAACTCTAGTAATGACAGTTAACTCTTGAAGTAATGCTTTAAAGAGTTGCCAATCTAATAAAACTGAATTTATCTTTGTTACTCTCTTGAGTTAGATAAATTAGTTTATGACCATACTTTTTTGTGTATTGTAGACATACTTAAAATCATAAAACAACTCCCTGTGGGAATTTGGAAGACGACTGTAAATCACTGTTTTCCATTCCTGCTAGATAAGACTGTAATGTGTGATGGGAAAAAAACCCTGTCTCAATAAGAAAATACCACTTATTTTCCAAACCCAGAACATGAATGGGCAGGGAACTCGCAATGTGCTACTGGTTGGTATAGGGGCAAATAGCATCAGTGTCAAGACCATACACTTATTGAAGAAACATCAGAGGCATCAAAGAAAATGCAGATCAGTCACATTGTCCAAATCCAGGAGCAGCTGTAGGTACCTTACTGTTCTAACTGTACTGCGACTTGTCCCCTGCTACAGGATAGGGAGAACTGCAGCAAAGTGAGTGTAAAATTTTTTACTTCCAAAAAATGTATGACATTCAGCATCCAGTTTTTACTTATGAAAAACACTACATAAAGGAAAAAAGCTGAAACATGAGTTCAACACTTTCTGGAAAAAAAATACTGAAATAAAATTGCTACTAATGGCATTGGCATACACCAAAATTCTTGAATTTCTGTTTGCAGGTTGGTTCTGAAGTGCCATAGTTGGCTCCATAGTCATTACTGGTGTTGGTAGAAAGTCTGTTTTGAAGTATGCTCATGTAAACTGCTTTACATGTAAACTAACCAATCTAATTAAGATTTTTTAAATGAAATTATAGAAATTAAAGAAGAAGGTCAACTTTTCAGTTTCAAGCTAGATTTCAAGAGCTTCTGATCCTCTTTTCTCTAAAGGGAACTCAAGTAAATGTTGCTGGGCACTGTGACTTTTCCTCCTTAAAATCACTTTGATCACCCCTGGTATAAACTGCATTAAACGTGCAGCATGGGAACCCTTACCCACATTCTGATATGTGCACAATACTGTGTACACACAAGGTGTGACAGTGACAGAAGATGATGTCATGAATGTTGCCTTTCTTTAGCTGTATTTATAAAACATCCCTCTCTATATATCTATATAAATGCCATTTGGATCAATTTATCTCAGGCTGTAGTCTGGAGTCCTCCAACAGTCTGCTGAGGACTTGCTGACTAAATTTTTCTGGATCTATTTTTTGATTCCAGCTGCTATAATGCTTTAAAAAGTTAAAAGGACTTGACCTTACTGTGAGTAAAAAGATGTTGTGGTTACGGTAAGGTTATTAGGTGGTTAGCAACAGCAGTGAAGATGCTCTCTGTACTGCCAGTGGAAACATGGTAGTTCCCAAAACAAATCCTTTAAAATCTGGTTTGCATTATGAAACAAATCTGGGAACTTGTGGATATTAGCAGAATATAGCATGATGAATGGAAGCAGTCACTGTAAAACAACTATTTATCTGAAAGGAACCTGACTGCAGCTGAAAGAGAAACATGAGTCCTGCTCACATCCACTTCCCATCCATTTTATCCCAGCAGAGATTACTACTTTTTGCAGTATCAAGCTAAGACCTGGTCTTTGAAAGTATTCACTGAAAAAAGAATAGCTGAAAGAAAATTTCCATTTTCCTAAATATGATACACTTATTCATGTGAGCCATTCCACGCTGGGTAAGGCTGTGTAAGGGAAACTCTCCATGCCATGGAAATACCCTGTCATTTTGAAGATTAAGGTCACTAAATAAAAGGCAGAAGGTTACTTATGACAGAAAGACTTTCTGCAAAGGTTCATGGCTCACAGGAGGGAACTACTGATTGCCTGAAAGGCCTGAAGAGGCATTAAAAGTCAGAGAGGTCCTTCCCAGCGGCATACTTAACAAAGAGCTCCCCTTCCTTTTTTGTGACATGGTGACATTACTTTTTTAATCCACCATAACTGCTCTTTGATGAAAAGGCAAATGGTGACAATACAGCCAATGAACCTGACTGCTTTTCCAACTGCTATTAAGGAGGAACTGTATGTGTTTGGAGAAAGTTGGAGGCCTGAGGTTTTGAAGGCATAAAACCCAGAGGCAAAATTCTCTCCCAGAAATTGTCAGAATGCTCCCAAATAAGTCCACATGGTAATGGTATAATGGCAGAGAGGTAATTTAGTTTCTGTTATGAAGAATTCTTCTTTGGTTGTGAGTAGGAAAATATACGCATGCTGTTTGTTGACAATGGGCTAACACTTGCTACCCACTTACTCACTTAAAACATCACAAACCCAATATAATTTATTAAAGCAGAAAATAGCACTGCTCTGTATTCCCCTTTAACTCCAGCACCTGCATTTCATTTGTGTTTTCGAAAAATGGAGGCATATTCCTTGTTCCTCAACTTTCTCTCACGTGTTTGCTCTCTACTCCTCCCCACTTTCCCTTTGTGTTTCAAAGCAAGTATATTTTGGAGACAAGATGGTACTTTCAATGCCTTGATCTGATTCTGAAGTAGGGAGAGGATTAATTGTTAAGAGTCAAGTGGTTTGGTTTGAAATGAAATTTTTTAGCATTTCTTACGAAGCTTTTGGGGAAGACTGTGTGAAGAAAGTCAGTTATTTTCATGATCGTTTGGAGAATCAGTTTTAAAAAGGTTCAGTTGTGCACACTCAGTTGATTGATAGTTTTTCCAGCAGAGGGCAAGAAAGTATAACAGATGAAAATGGTGCTATTTTCCTGGATAGCCACAGCAGAAATGTTAAACATTATAGCCTGAGGAGGGAACGTGAAAGCTAATAACCATTCCCCTTTTAGGACATAATGGCTTTTAAACAGCCTTTTACTCTTCAAGGATAGCCACAGAAAGACAAGGTAGAAAAGGAGCAGAGGATCCCACCAGAGCTGCCAACTGGTGTGCGTTGCTTTGTCAGAACAAGTTCCTTCAGCTGAGATCTGATTTCTGGGAAAATTTCTGAGGAAAAGCTGTGCATAGCATTTTTTTCAAACCAGTGCCTGCACTGATTTACAGATCCTTGCTCGATATTTAGGCTAGCTGTGGGATGAGGAGGCACACAGCTGCCTATCTGGTGCAGGGCTCCTGTCCTTCACAGTCATTATTGCTGTTGGGTTCAAGCCTGTGAAGTGGGGAGAGCTTCTTCTCCAAGGGGCAAACAAAGCTCTTGGTGGCCTCACATGTTAGAAGCTTGAGCTGATGCTCAGGAATAAACACCTGGGATTTTGCATCCATCAGGAATAAGGTTTGCTTGTCGCTGCGTATGTGTTATTGTGGTGAGCACGTGCGTGTTAAAGACACACACCAAAACATCCACAACTTTCAACCGCTCTGCGGAATGAGTTTGCAGAGTATCAAATTTAAGACTGCAGACCTCATTTGTAATGCAGCAGTGTGTATTTATCAAGGTATTTTGCAACTTTCTTGATACCATTGCACTGAGTTAAAAAAATGTTGTAGAGCCTGTCTCTCAACTAGAAAAAGGTCAGTCTCTGACCCAAACCTTCTGTTAAGGTCCAAGCTTTGATTGTGATACTGTTGTTTGCAGTTAATGACTCCTTATGAATGAAAAACATCTGATTTGGACAACAAGTGCAGCTAACTATTCTTTCCCTTTGGGTTTTCCTAATTTCATTGCAGTAAATTACATAGCTCATAAATAGGCAATCTCATGCTCTTATTTTGCTGCCAGTGATGGAGCAAATAATTTTATTTCTTATAATAATGGAATCAGAATCCGGAGAAATAATACAAGCTTTGGTTATCACAGCTGATCAAGCTGTACTGGGTACAGCCTGGATGCCTAAGAAGAACAGAAGTCATTCAAACAGTGTAAAAAGCTTTTTTATGTGATAATAATAACAATAACAAAACCAAAATCATACTGTTTGAATGCCAAAACAAGGACTATATTAGTAAAAATATGCTATTTTAGTAATAAATTTCTGTTTAAAGTGTAGCAAATCATTTTGGACCAATGGAGTATTTATCTAGGTGGAAGCCATATGTGACACAAAGGTAGTTTTGCTTCTCTGTGTGGTTGTTGGTTATGACTATACTACAAGGAAAGAGTTTCTACATCACTTGATTTAAGTTTCTAAAAGCAGATTTTGTTTACATAGACAGAAATACATATTTCACAATAAAACCAACATAACAGTACTTGTAGCTTTGTAGCTCTGGTGAACATAAAAAACTACATAGTAGTGACCACTGGATGGTTCTGGTTTTCTTTTCTTCAATATGGAACAGTCATATTTTACATGAAAAAGATCAACATCTGTACTTTGAGTTTTTTTTTCTTTTGGTTCATGGTTATTTTTTAAACCAGCTTCTTATAATGGGGTTTTTCATGCAGAAATCCATTGAGCTGCAGAGATATTTACAATAGATCAGATATTTCACGTATTCCTGATATAAAGGAACTGTTACTTTGGAACTGCGCAGGCCTCAGTGACCTGTAGCGAGCAGAAAGATCGACTCACTTTGCCATCAGTTGCCAGTAAACGATCAGAAGTGGAAACTCCGCTTTCTGTAACCTCAACCCCTGGTCTTTCCACGAGGTGGTGTGGCTTGTAGGAAGAGGAGCTGCAGTCCAAGAGAGTATCCTGGAAACTGCAATGAGCATTTGAGATCCTGAAAATAAATGTACAAACTGCTGGCAGCTGGTTGATAGCTCTGGCAGAGAGAGGATCCTCAACAGCACCTCCCACTACCAGCTGGGGCAGTTGTATTTTAGGTGTTGAGTATTTTAGGTGTTGAAATTAGGATGAGACAGATTGTGCCTGAAAGTGACCATTCTCTCCAGTGACTGTAGGCCGCCTTCGGCACCTTATGACCGAGACTCCTGCTTCAGACCTCTGTGACTGATCAAATGAATCCCACCCTAGGAGAGTCTTAACAGGACTGACTCTGTCAGGGCATCTGCTGTATAATTCTTTATATTGGGCTTATAGCAGTAGTCTTAAAAAACCATTTTGTTCCATCCATTTTTCTGCTAGAACACTCTTGTACACGATTCCCTTTTTTTTTTTTTTTTTTGCTATTTAACTAGAATTAAATTTCTGGAAATGTGTTCTAAGTAGAGGTTTATTGAAACTCGTGTGAAATCCAGTTCTTGGAGCACTTAAAATGAAAAAGTTTGTAAAATGTGTACCCATGAACAGTTGCAGCAAAATGAAAGAAGTTTCTTTTTCTTAAACTGCACTTAAAACTCTTTTAGGATTCCATCAGGGAAAACGAGATGATGACTTTTCTCTCATCTTCTCTTGCAGTCCTGTCCTCCTTTCTCTAAGCATCATTTATTGGGTTTTTTTTCCCTAAAATCCAGTTTACTTTGTCCAAGAATCTTGAAAAAAGGTTCTTGTTCAAAGATATTGAAAAAAGATCTGTGCCTTTTTTGGTGAAAATTACTGTTTTTTTATTCCCTGACCTTCAGTATCCAAATTAATTTGAAATGGGATGTTTCTTATAAAAATTACACTTTTAATACAAAGAAAATGCAAGTCATCTTTTTTTTAAAAAATATTTTGGATGAAAAATTGGAAACAAAACTCTGTGTACTTGCCTCAAATTTTCCTAAGTGATAATGAGAATTCTTGAAGAAATTAATGGCAAAATTTGCAATACTAATACATTTATACTATACTAGTAATTATGTCCAGTTTTTAGAGGATAGTTAATGCCTAAAGTTATTCAGTCAAATTATTCTGTTCTCATTGAACATGGCATAACGATAGAATAATGTCATTGATTTAATTTCATTGAATTTCCTGATTGAAATTGAGGATGCAATTAAACTTAAAGAGCAACAAAAATGGTCTTGAATATCTGGTTCTCGAAGTACCATGGAATGAAAGACAGATATCCCTAACTCAGCCAAAAGTCAATTTTAAAAATGTGATTGTTCTTCTTGCACAAATCAGATAGAGGTTTCTCTGCAAAAGTTGCTGTAGTTTAGATCCATTTTGTCTTTCCTAACCATTGTATCGTAATACTTCTCAAAAGCAATTGGGTGAATGGTAGTTGTCTTGCCATTTTCTGATCCATCAATACCTGGTTTATCACTTGGGGTATGTTGCTTTTATTTGCAGTTCTCATCAGAAGTGGAGAATGGGGTACACAGCATTTTTTTCCCTGTAACGTTCATGATAGTGTCTACCATATGTTCTCCCTACATTTTTGTAAATACATTATGAGAACATATGCATATTATTCCCTAACTCTCTTATGCCAACACTTGTCTGAGATGTCTGTAAAGGATGCTATGTCTTGTGACAGTGTAAAGATCCTCTGAATGCAATTAAAATTATGCTGAATGTTTTGGGGTGTTTTAAACAGAAGTTCATGCACTATTTAGAACTGCTTCCCAAGGGTCTTTTTGTGTCTTGACAATTCACCTAAAATCAGAGTGCGTACAGATCACAGGTCATCGTATTCAGTTGATGTTCAGGTATCCAGGACGCACGAACTTTGGAGAAGTCTGTCATCAAACCTGAAGTGAGATTTTAGTATTGTGATTAGGTCTAGGTAGTGGATATATAAATGTAATCTTAATCCTTTGCTCCTGAGCTTATAACTTTAGTTCTGATACTAAGAACTTGTTCAGATATTTGTCTTTTTTTAACTATATTTTTATGAAAAGCTGAAGAATTTAAATATGTGTCTCATACCAAAATGTTCTTCAGTAAATGCTGGGCACTTGGTTCCTTTGCATTTTCTTTGAGAACCTCAGCCTTTGTGATCACTTAATTAAAATTGAAAAAAAGGAATATCTTCTTTTTCAAACTTCCATACAAATATTCAGAAAGTTTATACAGATATTGGCAACAGCCATAGAGCAAGCAGATCTAACTCCTAAATTTGGGACTGTGGATAAATGCATTAAACCCCCCACATACACCCAAGACCCTTAATTTACAGACACAAGCTTGGTGAAGTCAGTAATATTACACAAATTAGGATGATTTAGTATATAACGGTTTGCAAGGAGAGTGATAGATTTGTTCTGTCCTGCATGCGACAAAATGACTATGAATACTTAAATACTGAAGGCGGATCTGTTCCACACGTTAGAGGGATTTACGCTGACAAGAGGTTGCATGGCCATTATACACCTCCTTTTCTAGAAATTCTGTAGAGTCAAAAGCTAGTGGGAAAG
>JANZLP010000008.1:2533905-2544271 GCA_026930925.1 Chelictinia riocourii | reverse complement strand
AGGCCAGGATCCCCAGGGCTCTTGCGCCTGTGCGTAGGCCACTAATGGCAGGTGAGGACCAGCCACGGTTTTTGGGATACACACACACGCAGACGTAATTCATTTGGATCTGGAAGATATACGTAGGGTGCTTTGGGCACCCTGCCACCAGGTCTATATCCGGGCCAGAGCAAATCTGCTGACGTATCATCCCGGTCATTCTAACGGAGGCCGGGAAGCCCTTTGCCTCCCTCACAGCCATGACACAACAGTTAATAAATCTGTCAGAATCAGCTGGGTATTGGGGTCTTTCGTGACCAGTATTCTAGAATCACTTTGTTTCTCGAATGTCTCTTGAAAACCAGAGAGGTCCTGCGGGACAAGGTACCAGCAGTATCCAGGATTAAAGCAGACTTGCTTTGCTGGAAGTTTGGATTAAAATTGTTTTTCTTCAGTCTTTTAACTTGACTCTTGATTTCTGTTTGTACAGAATCAAGCAGAATCAAGCCTTATCATTTCCGACCGTGATATTAATGCTAAACAAAGAATTATTAACAAATATATTATTAGTCAAAAGGAATAAGAATGAGTTTGCAGAGAAAAAAAGAAACTAGAGTAAAAGAGTCTAATAAATGAAGAGGAAGAAAATTAGTGATGATGATATAATTGCCGAGGTGCCAACTACTCAGTTTTTAATGAGGGAAAAAGGGCGGGAAGTACGTATAATTAAGAAGTAATGAAGCTTCTCTAAATACAGCTGTTTATAAAATAGAGGTAACAACACGCTGGCATGTATAATGGCTATATTCACCAGCATGTCGCTTTGTACAGAAAGTATTGACAGAAGCCAGATTTTCTTCTGCTCAGGCTGCTGTGACCACCTATTCAAGGGGCACAAGGGTCATCTAAGGATTTCTAGAGAAGCTACATATAGCATTTACCCTAAAATATTCTAAAAAGTGAATTGTCTGACTAATTTCCTGACATTGTTCATAAAGAAATGAGAGCATACTATATATGATTCTGGATTTAAAAAAGAATAAAAGGGTTTTTTCCTGGTAACTAGTCTCCACTGACATTCCCATCAGGCAGGACAATGCTGAAATAGGTCTTCTAGAGAAGTTTACTTTACATTTAAGAGTGGTCCTCCAAGTTTGTATTTGGGGCAGCTAGCAGATAAATGTCAACAAGTTCTTAATGTTTCCTGACATTCCAGGTCCCTGCTGACTGGAAGCTAGCCAACGTTATTCCATTTTACGAGAAGGCCACGAGGGAAGATCCAGGGAACTACAGACCTGTTAGTCTAACCTCAGTTCCTGGAAAAATTATGGAGAAGATCATACTGGGTGCTATTGAAAGGCATTTAAAGAATAATGCAATCCTCAGGCACAGTCAACATGGGTTCACAAAGGGAAAGTCCTGTCTAACTAATTTGATCTCCTTCTATGATAAGGTCACCCGCCTAGTGGATGAAGGGAAGGTGGTCTTTCTGGATTTCAGTAAGGCTTTTGGTACTGTCCCTCGCAGCATACTTCTGGACAAGTTGTCCAACTGTGAGATGAGCAGGTTCACGGTGCACTGGGTGAAGAACTGCTTGAATGGCAGGGCTCAAAGGGTTGTAGGGAATGGGGATAGTCTCATAAGGTAAACGTGACATAGTATTGCTTCAGATTATTAGAACTATCCATCTTTTTTTGAAAGGTCATTAGAAGTCAGTATGATTTCCTTCTTAGGATGAACACTTGCCACATCTATGGCATGAAGACTGACATGTCTGAAGTGCACATATGAACAGATCCAGGAGAAATCCCAAGTGCCGACCAATGAAGGATATAATGATTTGGATGAAACTTACAAAGTGAGAATTTATTACTGTTGGGTAAACCCCCTGAATTCACCAACAAAGAAAATTCCAGAAATCATGCAGTCTCAAAGAGCAACACAGTAAAACTGCTGCAACATGAAGCTGTACTTTGGGACTCAGAAAATCCAAAGTCTCTGATTATCTTAAATTTCTCACTCCACAGCTTTTTTCCAGCTATAAACCACAAGCAAATCATCAAATCCAAAGTAGCTATGACAATTACCACACCAACATGTCATCTGATCTGAGCAGACAGCACATCCGCATAACATCATTTATGAAAATCAACATGAAAGTGTTAAGAATTATGAATGTTTTAATAAATGAATATAAATAGGTCACTTGTAACTTTATGATAATGGAATTAAAACACAACAATATCAATGAACATAGATTTTTATATATAAAAAGTGTTGTTTATTGTAAGGAAACTTTAAATATAACCAACAATATTGAAAATACTGTGACTGTCATTTATGGCCTTGATTGTAGTTTACTGCCGTACAAGTAATTTCTAGCATTTTTCTTAATCACATCAAGCTAGCGCAAAGTATAGGTAGCTTTTAGAGATTAAGCATACAGAATGACAACAGTGTAGATTTTGGTTACCTGATACTTCCTTCTAGTAAAACAGGCTTATCTTTTTTCCATAAATCAAAAGTACAAAGGCAAGTTATCATATCTGCAATTATTCATACCAGGTTACTAGGTTAAAAAAAAAAGACATTTGTAAATTTTGCTCAGATTGTATTTTGTTAGGAATCTGACTTATAATTTATACCATACTGTATGATATAAATTATATATTGTTATCATATTATATAATCATAATTTCATATATGGGTATGATTATATAAATTGTCAGAACATATCACTAACTATAGGATAATAATTACATCAACATACACAAATATATGGCATTAGAAAAGGCATTATGTAAGAAGGAAAAATGTTACAATTCAGGTGTTTGAAACAGGGCGCAAGCAGACTTCCTACAATTCTTGTAGTATCATTTGGCAGAACTACTGCCAATTGCCATTATGTGCACTAGCTTTCCATGTACATCAACAGATAGGTCAGTAAGCAGTATTAAAATTGGACTGTGCCTGAAATTTCCAGTCACAGACCCTTGTAAGCAATGAGCCCTGTGCTCCTAATTAAGATTATATTCTCTCTCCTCAGTGTACAAACATCTTCAGACAAAAGAAATTGCTACATACAGTAGGGTGGGGTGGGTTTTTTTGACTAACAAAAGAATGCAGGTACCTGAATATACACTGTTTGTCAGAAATACCAGGCAGAAGCAGAACGGGGAAGCCGATAAACTTTTTTGTGTTTGGGGCAGAGCTGCTAGAGGAGAGTTGGCGTCGACGCATGTGACTTTTATGCAAGGCCTTAGCGCACGCAGTGCTACCACCAGCTCACCGTGGAGGTTAAGGTATCCCACGTCCTTGCCCTTCTTCACCTGGCACCTGTACCTCCCAGGAGATCCGGGATGCACCGTGACAGATCAAATCAGAGGTGAAAGTAAATTTTGACTGGAACTGGAAAGCACCGGACAGTGGCATTTTCCCTCTACGGTGCCACAGGATTGCAGTCAAATCATGGTGATCACCTTTCTGGCAGCTGGCCCCCAGCTGGCCCCCTGATCAGGGCCAAAATATCCCTTTTGTTCACCAGAGGGCATATCGATTTCCCCACGCCTGGGCAGCTAACACACACTTCTGGAATCCATCTGGAACAGGTGGCTGAAGGTTAGATTTTTGCTGCACAACCTAAATTGCAGCTGCCCGAGTCTTTTTTTTTTTTTTTTTTTTTTTTTTTTTTGCATCTAACTCATTAATTGATAGGAAGAAGTATTTTAATCATATTGTAGAAAAAGAAGATAAGGACTGTTCTGAAGTACAATTCTATAACTCATTGTCTCTGGGGAGCAATTTAAATTTTAACTGCAGCAGGGTGTAAAGCTCCTATTACTGACTTTCTGCTCTCTGGACTTCTGTGTGATCAAATAAAAGTAGCAGCAGGCAGCTCCAGGTGGCAATAAAATTTAAATGCTCAAAATTTAGGAAATAAGTTCAAGGACTAAAGACTAGTAAGTATTATAAAGAAGAAGAAGTTGACTATTTTAGAGGTAATATCACAGTAAGAGAATGAGCTTGTAAAACTTCTAATGAAGGCAGCCAGCATGGATTTGGACAAAGACAGGAATGGTATCGGAATATGATGGGACTCTGCAAATGTTACTGCCTTGAAACATGAAGAGGAAAAGTAGTGACTTTAGTGTGTTCTCCAGTGTTGTCAATTCTCACTATTTTAAACATGAGTCCTTTGTCCCAGAGTTCAAAGCTCTGTGCATTCAGTTCCATCTAGAAGTGTCCATAAAGCCTGATGACTGTGTTAAAAATCACACATAAACTTAAGCAGAAGGCTAATGTCTCAACATTTAATAAGACAGTAGAAATAAGCTAGAAATTCCAGCTACAAAAATTGTTGTGCTTTAAAAATATCATGAAATGTTGGTCTTGTATCTCAGCATTTTTGTGCTTACATAGAACTTTTAAAAAAATCTAATCAACTTCATTACACAATTTTTTTTTTCCTAAAACCTAGTTCTCAGCCATGAATATGCTTGCTTAATTACAAGTTCAAGGAACTTTTCAAATCCCCAAAATTGTGTTTAAATACTCAGCATCATAGGTGCAACGCATCAGTAGGAGGTACAAGTTCTGTGTGATGTAAACTTGAAAGAGATGTTAGAAACTATAAAAGGAAGAAAACAAAAAGTCCTGGGTTTTATATTCATGCAATCAGAATAATTCTTAAGCATTAAAGACTGATATTTTCTCAATATTTTTTAAGAGATTGTTTGGTCCTTATTCTAAGGAATGAATTTAAACTCAAATGGAGTAGCAATACCTTTATTTATTTTATTTCTAAAAGTATAAAGTAAATTGAATGGGGAGAATGGGTGAGAAGGAATGTAAGGGTTGGGGTGGGGTGTCTGTAGATCAGTCAAGAGGAAAATCCCAGACTATTCAGTTTCCCAGTTATGCTGAAAATCAATGGTCCTTTGTCCTTTCCTCATATCTATTTCCAGCAGTAGGCATTAGGCCTTGAAGAAAATTTTCTTTGTCCCCTAAAATTATGTGTAGCAACATTGGGATAATATAAATATAAATATAAATTGCTTAAATCCCCAAAATATTTATATATATATGAAAAGAATGAAAAATATTTTTTTCATAGGGAATGCCAAATGTACCACTGGAAGTAGGCAATGAAAATGCAAATTACAAAATATTTTTGCTTTTCAATGTTCCAATTTTAGGTTTAAAAAGGGAGTATTTTTATTTGCCTTTTTAAATAGTTGGAATCTGAGTTAAAAGGGTTCATAAAACTTCCATGGTATAATATGTCTCTGCATTTTCATATATAGTAATATAAAGTTACAGGTAATAACAAGAATGCTAAAATATTTTTAACACGGTCCTGAATTGCCTAAAAGTTCAAATTTAGTTTCAGTCAGCAGAATATTTTAAGTTTGGCTGGAACTTGAGCTGGATCTAACAAATCCTCAGGGATTTACTTTGTCCAAAGCAGCTTATTTTTCTTTCTCTGCATACCCACAATTGTTTTTTATGATGCTGCCTGATGAATTATCATAGGCTGACACTGGCTTGGTTGAGCGTGTCGGAGAGGAAGTAACAAGATGTTTTCCCTTTGTACCTGATCAATTGAAGCAATCACCTGTAATTATGATGCTCAACCAGATGCAAAACAAGCTTCAGTGACTCCCCTAGGTGAGGGCGGTTGCATACTCTTTGTTCTTTTCCAGCCTGATAGAAAAATAGTCCAACTGTGAGTACGCCTCTAAAAACACAGTAACTTGACAATTTCTAATTTTTTTTTCTTTTTTTTTTTTTTATTTTGTTGGTTTATATAATTGTGTGTATGCTTGGGCACACAGGGAGATGAGAAAGTTCTCTCAGTTAGGATTTTCTGGTCCCTGCTGAACCAGGAATGCCCTTTTGAAAGATACAAATTGGTTGCACAGCATTTGTTGTCCAGATGTCATGTGAGCTCCCTTCTCAAAACCACAGGACATTTAGTTTCAAAGACTTTGTCTAATGAAGTGATCAATACCCACTTGTATACCAGGGCATCGGCCTTTGCTGTATAACTGCATTCTGTCCGGCTGATTAAATGGTGTTGTGTGTCTAGGGTTTTTTTAGATAACCATTTGGCCAAACACATAGCGTGGCTAGTGACGTACCGCGTATCCCACCGCAAAGATGGATCTTATCCATTAATTTAGTGCCTCTGTTTTTGGGAGGGAGCAGAGTCTACTTTCCTTGTACGGAGAGTCCTACCAGGAGGTGACAGAGCCTGTACTGCTCGGTGGGAAGGTCTCAGAAGACTTCTCCATCTGGGTGAGTGGTCATCTTGGATCTGACTTAACCTTCTGTGACCGACACGGTGTTCAGGCCTCAGAGCACAAGGGGAACACGAAATACTGTTTTAGAGTGGAACTGAAGCTCAGCAGGGCTTCCAAAATGCTGCCGATATCTCGTTGGCTCTCAGTGTTGGTCCGCAGGCTGTGCAGGCCCAAACCCTGAGAAGAAAGGTGTTAAGCCTTTTATTTTAGCACAACATCAAAATGCCTGAACAACATGTACATTTCAGGTGTTCAGCTTTTATCTTTAAAAGAGCTTTAAGACATGATTTGTATGTAATATCACAAAGTGAAATTTCCCACGTGCTCCTCCAGCACACCTCTGTTTCCCAGGCACTACCTCTGAATCCTTGTCTTGGTCCTGATGCCCTGGTACACATAGATTTTTTTAAAAATAAAGGAATCACGGTTCTCTTTTTTTTTTTTAATGAGGAATGACTGCGAATACCACACTGAAATTTGGTGTTGTAGGCAGTTAGTGACCTGACTGATACAAAGGAAGATATAATCTATAAACTGACTGGTTCCTGAACATTGCATACAATCTGCATAAGAAATGATTCCTTATATTCTCCCTGACAGTCTTAAAAGGAAAGGAAATATTCCCCTATTAGGGATGTTATGCTTCTATGGACGACTTTTATTAACATAGATACCTTACTGGTGTGATTTCTAACAGACAGTATATAGTTAAATATTAGGAGTACATAGTGAGGAATATTTATTGCCCCAGAGGAAAAATATAAATTTAATGGCATACTGGCAAACCTTCTCACTTATTTTCAATATATTTCACACAAACTGTTTTATTTCCAATCATGATTTCATATGATTTGTCAATACTACATGTGTGTTTGTGTGACCTTTTTTCAGAAATATTTGCAATGTGAAAGTAAGTTAGGGCTTGATCCATTGCCCTTAGTAGTCAATAAGAAATCTTGTTGATATAAGGGGTCATTACACTACAGCCTGAGTAGTCCCCACTGATCTGTCACACTGTCACAGTGGAGAGGAGAGACCCATATAGCTTTAGGGGCTCCTCAGGGATGTAGTGAGAACTGAAAGCACATGATGCAGTGGTTAGGAAACAGTTTTAATTCTACCTACACTCGATTAAAAAAAAAAAAAAATCTGGGGAAAGAACAAAGAAAATTAAAAACATTATCATCAAAGTTTTTGCCCAGAATGTCAGCTTTATTATGAACTGAAAGTATTTTAATTGTTAAACCTCTAAAATGTTGTACAGTGGAAAAATTTTGAAAAGTCAGGTAAAAGTAAGGTTGTATTTCAAGTATTTCTATGGAATACCCAATTTTAATTTAAAAAATAAATATTTTAGACCAACCCAAACTGAAATATGTTTAATATATTTAGGGTTTGAGTGTAAATGGTTAGGATTCAATGGGAAAATGCCTATTCACTCCAGCCTTTCCTGACTTTGAATAACGAATATATTTGTAAAAACTGAAATCCATTTCTTGGTAAGTTACAAACAGGAAAAAAAAGCTAAATTATTCATTGTTACTGTGTATATCTAGAAACTGTTTTAGCTGTTCACTAAATAAACACAATATGTACTTGCTGCGTTTGCTGTTACCTTGTGGTATATATTACTTTATGGTTATATATATAGTAAGATAAATTATCAACATCACAAGAAGAAGCTTATTATTATATTTTACTATGACTCACACACATAATTACTTAAATAAGCAAGTGATTTCTGAGATGTGATTTGTCAGTTCAATTAAATTTATAGGCTGATAACCAAAAGAAATTAACATGGAGATTCAGAATATTTTGGTAGGAAGGGGAAAAAAAATCCCAAACACAAAACCTCCTGATCTAGATTTTTTGCAATTAATGTTATTTGGAGCCAAATGTTATATGTAATTTTCTCTGAGCAATTCAAAGCACATCAGCAGCATTCATGATATAAAAAAGAAAAGCTTAATAAATGTTTATTACACAGAGTAGGCACAAGTGGGTAAAACTGCAAACTGATTAATAATTAAGATAGTTTGCTAAATATGTCTTCTTAATTTAGTCAAGTGGGTTTCACTTTGAAAACATTTGCTTTGAGGAAAGGAAGCTTGAAGTTCAGCATAAGTGGGAGAGTAAGTCTGCAACTAGTGACTGGTTGTGCGCATGCTGATACCAGTTCTACAGTTAGATCAGTGCATAACTGAAGTTACTGGGACCATGCATTACTACAGAATTATTATTAAAAATTTCCTTTGTTGAATTGTACGTTACATGAAAGCAATGGGTATTCAGCCGTGTAATAAATGTTGTATGGAGAGTTTCTTTGCTTTAAAAGCACAGTGGTCATACCCAGACTCGATCCCCCACTTCCCAGGCTGTCCAAGTCACCCAGCTAGACATGGAAAAGAAGGGACTGAGGGAGTTAATGATGACAGGCTCTGAAATCAAGAGTGATTTGGAGAAGGGCAGAAGAAAGCAATAATTCACAGTTTCTTCTAAAATAATAGACCATAGTTACTTAAAGAATTTAGAAAGACATGGTTAAAGGAAGCACTTATTTTTCACAATATGTGGACAGGATAGCCAAGAGGACATTGTAGAATCTAGGTGAATGAATTAAGAGAGGACAGATTCTTCATTGCTTATTAAACACAATACTGAATACGAGAATCTGGAGAGAAAAGAAGCAGGGAGGGAGGACTCCAAGGGGTCAGTCCAGGTCGACACATCTGCCATAATCTTTCCCCTGAGCCATCCATTGATGGCCTTTGCAGGATGTATTGTTTTCATGAAAAGAGAGACCAGAGCTGTAATGCGTGAGCTGTAGAATAACACTGGTAATAATGAATCCTGAGATCTAAATTAATTAATGCTACGGCAACCACTTTGGATAAGTCTGGGTGTTACTTGGCATCCTGTGAAGCTATGGGCCTCTGAGCAAGCAAGAATACCAGGGCTTATGCAAGTAATTACAAGTGGAAAGGGACAATGTCTGGGATTACAAAATAGCTCAGAAATTTTTACTTTACTCACTGCAATTACAACAAATGTTGACTGTTCAAGTTGTACAAAAGCCACTCTGTAAATGATTTAACCATGCAAAACATTTCTGAGAATCTTGCTGTGTCTCAATAGATCAACACAAGTAACCACTACTATGTTTTATGATGAATATGCTAAAGCAGAGCTCCAAACTTGCTGCAGGATCTTCCCTGATGGTAGTCAATGTGTGCCAGGCACTATTCCAGTGTTCAGAGTATATGTGTAATTTCAGTTGATTATTCCTTGGCAAGTGCACTGCGATGCTCATGTGGGGTGTTGCTGATGAGAACCATAACATATGCTTCACAGAAAAAACAGGTTGTGTTCTGCCACTTAACCACAGAGATGCAAGTGAGCATGTTTTATGCTACAATTATTTAATACATGCTTTTGATTTATTTTAGTACTGGACCTTTAACCAAGAGTTAAGTATTAATGGTTTCATAAAATACATTCTGAACAGCCATATAGTTCATAATGCATACTTTGGTCTTTAAGTGCTGCCTTTTTACTCATTTTTAAAAATAATATTTTTCAATTTCTCCTTTAACTCGTTCAGCATTTTCCCATTTTCTAAGCTGTTAAGTCAGAGCAAGACCTTTGGAGACATGCTTTATATGAAAATGAAGCAGAAATGCCGTATGGAGAAAGTTGCTTGTTTACTTCTGCCCCCCTCCCTTTTTTTCTTATGCTTCTAGTGAGCAAAGGGAAAAGGGGTGCTCACATTTTATTGCAGTTGGGGAGTTCTCACTGGGTTCATTCTTTCTTTCTTTCAAATAAGACTTTTTTTTTTTTTTTTTTTTTTTCCCCATGGAGGAATGACAGCAGAAGTGGAAAGAACAGCTAATAGCAGTACTTGAAGAGTGAAGGAACAAAGGAGTTAGTGAGCTATTGAGGATTTATGATTTGCTCGGCCAGGACTTCTAAAAAGCTCAGATCTTATTTGAGCATCAAATTTAATGGCAGCTGTGACAGTGTTGTTGCTTGTTCCTCCTCCCTCTGTCTCCTTTTGGCTTGAGGAAAAAAATATCCCAAAGACA
>JANZLP010000008.1:1313426-1328288 GCA_026930925.1 Chelictinia riocourii | reverse complement strand
GTTTCAGTTACAATGGGGCATTTTTGCCTTGAGATCAGCCACTGTCTGATATGTACATACAGATACAAAAATTACACAAAGACTTGTATGTATTATATATATATACATATACACACGTAGATATAAAATAGATACACACACATACATGAAAGACTAGGTTCTGTTTTACAAACTATAAAACAGCACATACATAGGCTCACCTTGATTCAGAGTGTGGGTAGCACACTGGATTTATAAAGGTTTTCAGGCAAAAAACCTGTTGAACAATCCCGAAGCAAATCCTCCTCCAAGCCAAACTGGCACTGATGTAATGTCAGTAGAGTTATTTGTATTGTGCAAGGGCAAGAAGGAAGCATGGCTCTCTAGGTTTCTTTGCCTGAGTAAAAAGAAGTAAGATAGCAGATAATTCTGGAGAGTTTCTCTGCTGCTGCAGAGGCAGCAGACAAAAGGTACCTTACGTTCAAAACCGGTAACTACCTCACCCTTTACCAAGATGCTTTTTGAGATACCTTGCATGCCTATATATATGGAGTTTTCTCCGCATTCTTACACTAGATGCAACAGATCTGTGATACTGTTTTTTACAGATTTTTATACACTGTAATGACAGTTGTAACAACAGAGCTACCATAACATGTTCAGACTTATTACGAAAATAGTTTCAAGGTTCATTCAGGGTTTCTCAGCAATGTAAATAATACCAAGGTTTGCCATCCTTTATCAGCAAAATAACTTACTGGTAAAATCTAGCTTTGTGGCAGTCATAGAGGCAGCTCCCAGAAGCATCAGCCCTCACTCAGCAAGCTTCCCCTTCTGCTTCACTTGCATCAGGCAGTGATGCCTATTTTCCATCAGGTAAACACAGCACAGTAAGATGAGTAGAGAAGAAAGAAAGGAGGCAGCAGCTTCCTCCTCATTTTGTCCCTCAGAGATAGAGCTGCCTGCTACCTGCATGGGTGGAAGCAGGTAGCAGAACAAAGGTCAGATTTCAAGTGTGCTGGTGCTACTGTCTCCCTTTAGTAGCATAGACCTTGCCCAAGGCTCCACAACTGGGCTTGCCCTGAAAGGGCTGTGCCGGAGGAGCTGCTCAGGTGCTATCAGGCAGTCATATGCTGCTATCACTAATGTGAAGCTCCCCAGACATCCTCTTTGGCAGAGGATGAATTTGCAACCACTTCACCAACATGCTGCTCCAGGCAATCATTTCTTTTGCTTGTGCCTAACGTTGGTCCTCCATAATCCTATGGATCCCTTTGCTCAACTACTGCCTACTATTAGATAGCCTGGGGTCATATCCTCTATATGCAGCCTTGCTACTTCCATTGTGCTGCGTACTGCATCTAAATTCAGCATCAAGATAATTGGGAGAGTATTTGGGCACCATCATAGAAATAAATCGTGCTGTACGCTCTGTTCTTTCTCCACTGGCTACAGCCAACAAGCAAGATATCGGCCTTCTCAGAAGAAGGAAAAGAACATTCTCATCCCTTGCTATTCAAGCTGTTTCATTTTCTATAATGTAATGAAAGAATAACTGGGCCAACAAGGCAACAAATTCATTAATCTGTAGCTTCGTGGCTAGAAATGAAATGACAGTCCTGGAGTCACTTCATATACCACAAAGTGCTCATTGTGTATTTTACCCAAAATCTATTTTATGCAGTTGCAAATGGAAGAAGACAACTCCATCCTGAGAGCAGCAGATGACACCCATCACTCTCTTTTCCTCTAGGCTAGCCTATGAGAGGGACAGCACCTTTTCTGGGACACCTCACTATGGTACCCATTCTAGAAATTAAAAAAATACATTTGGCATAATTGAGCTTTTCAGTATCCAAGTGCACTTTAAGAATCTGGGCCCATGTCATTTTCTTCTTCAAAAAACACAGTACAATTTAGTACAAAAAGACATTTTCTTCTTCAGAGTCAAAAAAGGTCTTAAATTCATTTCAATTAATAGGAAAGTAGAAAAAATTTTAACATTGGTATTGTCTAATACTTGTTACAAAGCATAGAGCAAATATTTTTTTTTTCCAATTGTGATAACACTATAATGAGCCCAGTAGCCACATAATAATAATGTAAATATAGGATAATCGACAATCTGAGTAGAATGTAACCCCAGGATAATTATGCACTTCTCTATATCTTTAAAACAAAGCCTTATCCTCACATCTAAAAAGTGGAAGTTACATGATAATTATTCTTTGAATTACTTTGTAACTGGTAGTATAATTATCAAGTAATCTGCATGAAAATAATTAGGTATTTACATAGTCTTTGCAACGTAATTACAGAGTAGTTGGCTGATTATGCAGCGTGTGCCTTGTAAGAGGAAGTGATACCAAAAAGACAAAAAAGCCCTATGAAAATACTTGCCATTTCAAGTAAAATGAATTAAATCTGAAAAATAATTTCTCTGTATTTTGCATGAATGTGTGTGTATGTGCGCACACATACATGCCTCTCTGTGTGCATGAGAAGGTGGAAAACAATAGAGATTCAAATGGAGATAGCAGAGTGTACAAATCACGGTAGCAGTCAGGCAGTTTCCCAGGTGGAAGAAACTTGTAGAGTCAATCATTTTCCAAGTCACAAACTTATCTCAGAAGACAATAAGAATTTCTTCCGTAATTCACAACCACACTTGCCTCTCCATCTTACAAGCCCATCTGCATTCAGAGATGCTTAATAAGTTGGTAGAAACAATATGAGGATACAGTGATTGTTTAAAAACAATTACTCTGGATGACTTTTACTCTGATTAAGTGTCACCTGAAAAAATGAATTCACGGTATACTTTTTGTTTTAATTTTAAAGGCATTATGAATTACCTTTTTTATTTATTTTTTTAAGACAAAATATGCTAATAGCAATAGTTCCTTTTGTTGTGAGCAAGGCAGCCCAATAATTGATTTTGATCCCTGTTATACATCTGTAGCCTCTGCTCTGGCTGCACAGCTCTAGTCATATTCAATTATCAGATGCAGATCCTGCAGCAATGGAGATTATTTCTTAAGTAGAAAGTCATTATTTGGTAATCATTTGCATTAAAATAGCAATACAGAGTGAATAGAATCTAAGTGCTCAAAACATGATATATATGGTCACAAATTATAAATGGAGATGAGCAAGAACATTCCTTGAATATTACAGACCACAAACAAACACCACCAACAGAAAAAAATCTAAAAGTTTTATCTCATATTTGTGTATGTCTCATCAAAGGAAGCAATAGTTATTTTTACACTTTTTCCCTATTAAATTGTTTTCTTCTAGGTAGCTTTAGCCTCTGTTTTTCTAGGCCTACCCCATCTATGTCCACAAGTATTATGAAATCAATAAGAATTTGTTTCCAGTGGATTTTTAAGGCCACAGACCATTTATGACCATCTAGGTTGACCTTCTACACAACAGTGACAAACTCATTCTTGTATCCAGTCCAAACCGATGTGTCAGAGAGCTCTCTTTTTGATGAGCAGCTGGTTTTCCTCTTTTAGTTTGTTTGCTTGGTCTTTATGCAGGGAATTCCCCATTGTTCTTAAAATGAAATTGCCTAAATGAAATACTAAATACAAAATTGAATAAGGTTTTCTATCTACTTTTTTTTAACCCAGTGACTAATACAATCTTAAGGGAACTATATAAACTAGTTTTTAAAATGAATGTATAAACCTCCCACTCATTTCATTATTTTGAATGTCTGAATTATTCCCTAATGAAATATTCCAGCGAAAATACATGGCTAAAGCTTCAGCAAATAGAAAACTCATGTTTGATGCACCTCAGATGTCTGGAATGAACTTCCTGCTGAAACAAGAATATGTTTCAAGCTGCCTAACTGTGAGAGTTCATGTTTTCCTTCAGTGTTCAACTTAATTTCACATACAGGCTAAGGGCAGCTAATAGGACTGACACTCAAGTCATTTCTTATGCATAATAATATGGAATTTGAGTGTAACAGGATGCATCTATCTTTTCCAAAACTTACTTTGCATCAGAACCGTGGTCCTTGCATGGGTCAGAATCTCAAGTACTATCTATTTTTTGAGGAAAACAAGGAAAGAACAAAGGTCCAGATCCACTCACTTTTTAGTGTGCCCCAAGTGGGAGAGGGTTAACCAAATAGCTTGAGAGCTCTTCCCATAGCTATCAAATGCCTTATCTTAGAATAATTAGAATAATACTTAGAATAGAAGTAAAATGGATGACTAGAATAATTAGCAGGCTTATATTTTCTATATCAGTTGAACAGTAGAGGAAAGCACACTTAGCTACTTTAAGAAACAAATTTCATTATAGATGTCTGAAATGGAATCTGAACACGATTACCTTGCTGAGTCATTAAAAAACAGCTTCACAGCAAATACCAGTGTCTGCTAGGCTGTAGGTAAAAAAATAGGGACTTAATTCAGAAAGACAGAAAAAAAAAAGAGAAAAAACACATAGGTTAAATTGAGCTGAAGCATCTGTAGAGGGACTGAACTCAGTACTAAGTTTCAAGTGTGATGGGGGGGAAAGAATGGGACACATCAACTCCTTTGCACTACAAAACCTCCATTTCCCATAACTAACTGACTGTGATTAGAGCTTGCCCAAAATACAGGAAGGCTTTTTTTTTTTTTTTTACATTCCAGGGTGGCATCGTGATGAACCCTAAAGAGAAGTCCCCTTAATGACAGCTATAAAGCTTTATAAAAGTGTTATTCAGGAGCTGTGGAAACCTGAAAACAAAAAAAAACCTTTGTCAAATAGGTAAAAATCAGACTGTGCGAGTTAATTTAGCAGGTGACACCAAAGAGTTAACAATACCAATAAGACAAAGATTCCAATTCACAGCATTATCAGTATTTTAAGCTCCAGACAGCTTTGAAATATGCTCATACAAGTTTAAGCCATCAAGTTCCATTTCTGCTAGACAGGAGTTTTTAAGAGCTATTTCCACTGGATTCAATTGATTTACATGATAAACAGTGCCTGAGCTAGGACCAGCTACTGTCTCATTCTCCAGCCTACACTAGGGAACCCAAGGCCCTCAACGCCTACATATTTTTATTCCTTTGAGTTTCTTATTTTTAATTTGCATTTCTCTGTTAATTTCTGAATTACTGTGGTTAGTTAATAGAAGCCAGAGCTATTAACGGGTAGCAGGTTACATACGGCAAGTTCTTGCACGCAGCATAGCAGGTTAAATTGGCCTGTTACTCTCCAGGACAAGCCTGAATGGAGACTCTGCAGGAGCACAATTGGAGTTAAGAGCTCTGAATGCTCTTCTGTGGCAAATGGTAGTAGTCTGACCCTGCAGGACTCATGCTCTCTTACAGAAAAGTGTGATAAAACAAATGCCTCTCCGATTAGAGGAATTAGTGCTGCCTCGTCTCCTGTGTGTCTGCCTCAGCCTTATGCACCAAGCGCTCTGCATCAGGCGCAGACGTACTGTGGCTGGGGGCCAAGACCTTAAGGGGTCTAGCAGACTTTTTACCACCTGCCCTATGTAGTTCACAAGCTCCCAAGTTATGTGACGGCAGTTGCTGCCCAGCTGCATAGCTTCCCTCCAATTTAGAAGGGGGCTGCTCCATCCTTTGAGGAGCCACACTTGTTGCGACCAGATGATTGTGAGGAAAAGGGGCTGTTTCAGCCTGACGCACAGACAAGGCAGGCAGCTGCAATCTTCCCTGCCCTCTATTTCAAAGGGACGCTTCAAACACTGAGAAAGTTTTCATCACCAGGGAATCTCTAAGAAGCTGTGACCTCACGGAAGCCTTTTCTTCAGTCGGGTCACCTAGAATGTCTCCCTCCTCCACCAGTCACTATTTTCTCAAAATCTTTCAAACACAATTATCTCGGAGATTACAGCTTTCCACCCAATCAGACAGCAGGCTGGAGAATTTCCATAGGAAATCAGCCTAAAGAGCACTAGAGTTGAATAGGCTTTTATTGGATGTGTCTGAGTAAATATGGTTCAAGTGGCTTCTGGAATGTAAGATCCTTCTCTGGATCAAGGCACGGTAATTGACTGCTCATCAGCAAACATTAATACTGGATCATGTTTCATAACTACACTGCTCATCAGCTTTCACACTGAGTTTATATGCATCTATTTAAGCTACACCTATGCATTAAGAAGCTCATCTAAAGCCAAATATTAAAGCCAGGTGAGTACTCTAACTATTCTTTTTTCTGATGTGATTCATTTGTACACCTTCACAATGTGTATTTTCAAATGCTGGCTAAGTCATGTACAGGCTATTACAAGCCATATACAGTCCTGTTGTAAAACAAGGACAACTCCACTAAAGAACCGTCCACTTAAGCCAAGAATTTCAACAGTCTCTAGCCTTTGGAAATATTACATGTATGGCTAATATCAAACCCCCAAATTAAATTAAAGCACAAGTTTTGGTTCAATCTTCCACTTTCCCCAAAAGCCAGTTAGCACAGGTAAGTGAATGCAGTTGTCCTTTTGGGGCTCTCCTCCACCCACCCCACCCCGCACCCAGCTCATCTTCCTGGACACGGTGTCCTCCAGTAGATATATACACTCACAGTCACACAGCATCCTTGGATAGTAAGAGGAGAAACTCAGGGAACTTAGCACACTCAGAAGCCACCATCTAAGTGATGTAAATGCTGTGCCTCAAAATTAAAAAAAGGAAAAAATCGCTAGAAAGTTCATACTCCACTCAAAAATCATACTTCATCTAGTGTTTCTTTTGCCTTTGTAAGAGAAATTCAGCAAACACAAACATTTTTGACAAATAATGATGAGTTGCATCTCCCTGCTAGGGTGCAGCCAAGAACTGAATTTCTCCAGATTCATTCAGTCTTCAGGAAATATCATGTACCTTAACTACCATAGTTTAATTAAAATCGCTCTCCAAAGTGCATTAAGCCAAAAAGGGATTTTAATGAGCGTATCTAAGGCACTGAAACTGTGAAGCTGAACAAAGGAAACAAAAGTCTAATGAACAACTGGGAGTGAATAAAGGAAATTATAGAAATGGCTAATGTTCAGTCTGGGACAGGGTGTGATACTTAAAAGTGCCACAAAAGAATTCCTACCTGCGTGCATTTCCAGTAGCTGGCTCTGCTGGGTTTGTAAGCGCTGGCTTTCCAAATTCACTGATAATACCAAGTTAGTAATTTTGCACTGAAGGGGGAGATACAGGCATTTCCAGCAGTAGCTTTCAGATGACAGATGTACGGAGATTTTGCACTTTATTGCAATCTTACAATTTAGCTGTACAACGTGCACTGCTATTATTGTCATGTAACAGGCTGGCGATATTTCTTCGGTGAACTCCCCCTGCTAACAGGCATTGGTCCTGCTGGGAGGTGCAAAGTGAGGCCTCACTGCAGCAGATGGGGCTCCCAAATTCTATCCTGCTTGTACCAGAGGTGGGAGACCCTCTCTGGAAGGCAGGCTCTGCACCAGGCTCTTCTCAGGGAGGCACATCGCAGCCAGGTCAGTCGGTGGAGAGTGGCTGACCTGGAATGTGTCTTATTTAGGTAATAATTCTTGAGAATAAAACAATTCACAAAAATTGACTGTTGGCAAGCTGTCCTGAAGCAGGCCTAAAAACCTGTTTATATATTGTATTCAAGATACATTTATGTATGCTTTCCTTCCCTTAGAGGTCATGAATATTAGGATTAGGTGTACCTAGCAAACAAATATAAATCTACTATTTTTGGGTTTACTTGCTGTGCTTGTTACTCAAAAAGTCATTGCTTGCTGTTGTTTACCTTTCAACCCACTATCTTTCTTTTGAGTTATGAGTGCAGGATAACTGGCTTTTGCAGTAGTTTAATTTGAGAAATACATTAGAATTTGCTTTTTCTCTGTAAACTGGTGTCATTAGAATAGCGTACTTCAAACACACTACACACATGCCCTTTGTATTTTTCCCCTAATAATTTCTATGATACAGATACCTCTGATATTATGTCCAACAGTGAAGCATTTTGTAATGATACATATATATGAGACCAGACCTTGTGTACAAAAAGATAGTTGTTCCAAACTACTAGTAATTCAGAAGCAGTGACAAGTGCTAAACTGCTGCAAGGCTTCTCCCTTAATGTTAAGATCATGAGTGGACTTTGACTATGCTTTCAAAAAAACTTTTGGCCTTTTTTTTAAAGGTCACAAGCTCTTCTGACAACATCCCTGAACTAGTCATTCCAGTATGTCCCATCTCTACCAACACCATTATATTTTATTGCCTCCCTTCTTAAACAGATCCGTGCTTTCTCCAAAATCATCCCCGCTCTTGCTTTAATCAAATTGTTCTATTAAACACATGAAACCTTGTAAAAAGCTTAAAAGAAACAAAACTGGAGTAGAGATAACACTAATTAAAAGGCATAAATCCCGAAACACAGAGACAAAAGAGGTTAGGCTTCCGTGAGGTCACATGTCTCCATCCAGTAGCCGTCTGATTTCAGGTATTACCTTTGTTTTTTCCTTTCTCTTTCTTTTTTCTCCTGTGTCTTTGCACACCCTTGATTACTGACCAGCAAAAGTTGTTTGTAGGTTCCCAGCAGAGAGGAAAAAGGATCAGTTCTGAATCTTTCTTTGCGAGGTACAAGCAATATTTTAGGAACTTCACAAAAGCATCCTAAGCTACGTGGAAGAGACCAAAAAACTGCCAGGAGAACTGCCTGAGGAGTCTTTGAAGCAGTTCAGCTTCTACATGTATTCATCACTAAGTTAGTCATACATCTTTTGTGGACTATGCTAATTCGTTAAAAGTCTCCCATATAGCCTAGCCACTGTCTGTACTTTATCCTGAATTTTCTTAACACCATAGCAAATGGAAAGCCCTTGCAAAAAACCATAACACTGTTAATGAAAATTTTGGGGGAGAAAATATAACTCTGATTATTCTAAGCATTGAAGATATTTCAGAAATGTCTGCTTGTGTGGAACTGGCTGGAAAATAGACTGCTGGTTTGTATTTGTTTGCTGCTGCTCTTGAAATGCAGCATTTCAGTGAAATTTGTGGCCAGCATTTAAGATTTGGAAAGCTTCAACCGCCCTAGACTGAAAGGCACTGTGTGGATATGCATCTTTAAACTGAAAGCCCCTATGACAGTTTTGCATGTGCAAACGTACAGGACAGACACAAGGAAAAAGAATGTCACTGAGTGGTATGTCTGCACAAATGTATTCATTTGTGGCAGTGTTCTGACAACATGAAGGTGAAGTACAGTGCTAGGATTTGTGCAGACAGCGTTGTTTAACTCAAATTCTGAAAAAAAACAATGTTATTGCTAAGGATTGACCATGGCCCTTCTTGTGAGGGTTCATAAAAGAGAGCAGGGTCTAAACCAGAGTGCAAGCTCTTTTCTCACATGTGGACTGGGGACAGTCTTGTCACATCTTCTTGCTCTTCATTGTAAGCAAAGCAAACAATATGAAGCTGATAAACCAGGAGCTGCTACTCCAATATATGCTGGACACTGAGAGCGGGGTCAACAACGAAGGCACTGGGGCCAAAGGCAGAGCAGCTTTTGAATGACCTTCAGCAGAGCCAGCAGCTGGTAGATCACCGAGAGACATTTGTGAGAGCCAGCTGTTTCCAGCTGCTGTCTTGTTTCTTGGGAGATAGCATCTTCTGGTTCCCACAAACACTGAGAGAGAAAAATGTGATGTGCCAAATCACTCTGGGAAGATTGTTTAATTAAGCCAGTATGTGTGAGGGGTAGGCAGAATATTCTCCTTCCCTCCCACTGAAGCTCTTCCTCCTTGCACGAATAGGCTTGGGCTTCCCAGTCTGTGCCTGCCTTCATCACCCATGGGTACAAACATGATCCACATCATGCTGTAAGCACATGCCAACATTTCTGTCCTGTCAAATTAGCTAGAGCGCATGATACAGACCTCAGGCTGGCTGTGTGCTTTTGTCCCGTCTTGGCTCTGGGCATGATATGTCATGCCTCAATGCTAACATTTAACACCAGTTTCTCAGAAGTGAAATTCATCTGAAAAGCAGACACAAAAGATTTGCGTATAATGAAAGTCATCATCATATGCAAGTTTTAAATTACATATAACCCTAGGAGAAGGACTATAAAGTGGGAAGTGGATTCAAAGAGATAATTTTTTCTTTCTTATTTTGTGATGAATAGTTAAACAGCAGTTAATATACAGAACAGAATTCAAGATTTTACTTGTGGTCACACTTCATGTTAAGCAGCTGAAAAAACAGTTTAAAACTGGTTAAAGTAATTAAGGTAATAGATAATTCAGTAAATGGCTGATTCAGTAAATGACAGATTTTATAGATTGTTTATAATTACTATGATGACTTTGATATTCCTAAAGAATCTCTGAAATGTGCTATCCATGACTGGAAGAAAACATTGGTTTATTAACTTTGGAACCTTAACAGAACCGGCGATCTTTCTTGCTAAACCTAAGTAGCAGTATTTTAAAATTAGTTTAGAATTAGCAAAGTATAGTCATTAAGTAAACTACAATTAAACATCTCCAAGACAAGCTTATCAATGGTCTTTATTATGAAATGAAGGGAAAATTGTAAATATATTCTTAAAAGCCTAATCTTTCATCAATTTTTCCCCTTCAGAAGACTCAGAAGCAAAACAATTCCTCCCACTCACCCCCAACCTCCCGAGTTCTCAAAAAAAAAAAAAAAATCATATGAAAAATAACACTTTTTATATCTCATGAAAGAGAAAAAGACCTAAAAAAAGTTAATAGCTGAGAAGATGGTTGGAAATGATTCAAGTTAGTTTTTTTAAGTAAACAATTATTATTTTCTAACTGAATAGATTCATTTGTATCTTGGGAGGGGGGAGAAAAAAAAAGAGAAGACACAAAAAATACATGCATTCCTCTTCCCAGTGCCGGTAGGCTTTCACAGTAATGCTCTTTGGTCTTGAGACTCTCTCCCTCTTTTAAGACATTTTTTTTTCATGCTTCCTGAAAATATCTCTCCCTCCTCACCTCATTTTAACAGAATGAGATAATATAGCATACTGAAATAGTGCAGTTTATCATACTGAGAATAGAGTGGGATGCAATTTCTATTTCTTGAGTGTGTTTTCAAATAAAAAACAGTAAGGACAGAGTTGCCCAAAGAAAATTTTCAATAGATTATACACTCAGAGGCCTGGAGGAACATAAAATTAATAGAGAAGACTCAATGAGAATATATTTAATAATAAAATTTAAAAAAAGAAAATACTGATTTTTTATAGTATTGTTTTGAGTGAAAAAAAGACAGTACATTCATCTGAATAAGAACAAGAATTAAGGGTTGTGGGTAACAGGGAAAGTACCATGTGAAACTTTAATAAATATACATGCCAGTGAAACTAGGAATATTACTGAAATGAGAATATTGTATCTGCAACTGCAGTGATTGTGACATTGTTACCTTTGGTTCTTCTATCTCAGAAATTACAAACAGAAGGTGCTAACAAGGGAAAAAATCACTTTAGCACTGTGGAACCCTTATTCTGACTTTGGAGAGAAAGGAAGACAGGGGCTACATCTTCACAAAAATGCCAAATGCTAAGGCTGAATGAAAATTTCCCACACCCTGTTATAGCTTCATTAATGTTCTGATTCACTTCCATAGTTACATTTCAAATAAACTGAAGGCATATTTTCTTCAGTCAGTCTCTAGATTCCAATTAAAAATAAATTTAAAAGTGTGGACATGTTTTTTCTGGAAAATTGTTCTATAATTATGAATATGTTAGAGGAGTCCTTGGTTCTCTGCAACCCTGGAATTATTTTAGGGTCAGTTGTAAATGAATAGGGATGTATCAATAGATACCCCAAATGTCACACCACATTTTAATCCTGGCTGTAGGGACCATTTGATTAATCTTCTGTCCCAGATTTTTGGTGAGTAGCAATCAACAATTCCTGATGGAGAAGCAGGCTGAACCTTTCCCCTATAACAAAGCACTTCCAGCTCCCTCTGGCAAACAAATATTGTTAGCAAAGGAAGAGAAGTAGAAAAACTGCCAAACTACTGTTTCATTTCTGCATTCTGCAAACAAAACAGTAGCACCTCTTTCCTCCTCTTCTTATTCTCCAGATCTTTCTCCTGTTCTTGTGCCAGGAAGAGTGAAGAAGAAGCACCTGCAGTATTTGCCTCAAAAAGCCTGGTGGAACGATCTGCAGCAGCTCTGAAGAAGCAGATTTGGAAATGATTGGAATGTGTTGGTGGGGTTTGATGTGCTCACTGTGATCCAGAACTGATATGCATCATGCCCATGCTGGAACTGCAACAGTTTTTTCAGCTGTGAACCTAACGTCATAGGCTTGTTCTTTATAAAACAAAGCCTGATCCCATGGAACATTAATTTTGAGCTCGTTGAAGTACTGGAGCAATAGTTTTAAAGACAAGACTGTATCTCTGTTCAGAATGTCCTTATGTTGCTAGTCTTGAGAAAATGTATCATAATCCAGACATTCCTAAAAATATTACTAACACTCTCATGGTTCTATTAAATTTATTAATCTTTCTGCTTTCTTGCTTTTTCATGTTATACTGCTGTCTCCAAGCACTCTCCTTGTTGCATTTGCCACCAAGTATACTCAGTTTAACTCATTTTTTTGAAATTAACTACTAGTAGGAACATTGTAGGAATACCCACAGTTCTGCTGACCAGTTTGAACTAAGAAATTGTTCACATTTTTCCTCAGGACTAAAACACTCCTGTAGTAGACCTCAGGAGAGTAACCTGTGGGGAGGAGTTCAGTAATGTAATGTTTGACTCTACACTACATTACAGAAATATAATAATGATTTCTTTTACCTTTGGTACTTATTCCATGAGAAAATTTACCAAATGAACAATACCTCAGCGGTCATGATATTTACAGATGAATATGAGTTGTTTCCTGGATTTCTCTCTACAATAACGTACTCTTTAACTGGAAACTATTGGTAGCAGAGACATCAAGTATGTATGTGGTCCAGGGAAACCTATTTATACAGTGTGCACTGCTAGTGATGTTGTTGCTTTTCAGTGCTACTGTAGCACTGCAGCTTTATAAAATTTGAAATTTTTCTGCTCAGACACTGTCCCATCAGTGGTAATCATACATATTTTTTTCTCTGTCCACAAAAGGCAATATTCATAGATTTATACCACTAAAACATACAAGTGCACTGGTCAGAAGTAGATATTAAAAAATGAAGTTGTTTACTAGAAAACATTGAGATCTCCTAAGCAAAGTGAAGGATGACTCCTTCAAAAGATTAGGAGACTAGGGACCTGAGCAGGATCACAGAGCCAAAAAGACTCTTTTAACAGGGAATTTGTGTGCTAATATACAGAAGGAAATTGCCAAAGCATAAAATATAACCCCGGCACCAGTAGCTATTCCTCACATCTAGCATCTAGTGAGTTCACAGGCTTTATCCTGCTCACATTATTTGGCTCAATCATTTCTTTTTTCCTTTGGGTTCAGTTTGCCTATTTTATTATTTTTCTTAAGCTTTTGTCTTCAAGTCTAGTGTCACTACACGAAGTCAGAGAGCAGCAATTTTCAAACTCAACAGTAATCCTTTCTCTCTTGAGGATTCAAAATTTCTACTAATGGAAGTAGAATCATTTCTGAGGGAATATTTTGAACTGTTTAACAAGAGTGAAGGATGAGCTGATACTCATTAACTTCCAGATTTTTCATTTGAAAGTAAAGAATACAAATCACTTAAAGAAGACAGATGTGAGAAAAGTACTACACGGGAAGATACTTAAACTCAGAAAACTATTTCTAAATGACTATGCAAATTTATTTTTTTTTTAAAGAGGAGCCTTTTCTCTTGCAGCGCACCCAAAAAGAATATACTGGTTAATATACATTAAAAAAATATATAGAAAAATTATTTGCCTTGATATAGGTTAGATGAGTCAAATACAGATACTACCAAGCATAAGTAGTGGAATATTCAGCAAAATAGACAACCCAATACCTCTTCGAGCATCAAGGAATGCAAATGCCCAGATAAATGCAGAAAAGACAAAAGGTCTTTTGTCTTTTGATTCCATAGTGTAGAGAATTTCGTGAAAGTATACGATGTATATCAAAGTGGATGATTAATTATATAGAATAAAAGAAAACTAGAGAAAGGGAAAACAAGAATTCATATGGAATGTTTTTTATAAATCACAGTTTGCTTTAAATAAATGTTGGAAGACAAGTGAGATTGTAATGTTTTGTTTCAGCAACTGCAGTCAATGCATTTAAGACAGCTAGATGCATTTTTGATGGTGTTTGTAATCATACCTGTTTGTTTAAATGGCATTTGTTCATGAGATTTGTTCATTTGTTCATGAAAAAAGGTTATTTTGCTAGGATGTGATGACACAAAGGACTCATCAGCCTGCACTCACTATCTGCAGAACGATGGAAGTGTTCTGCCCCTATATATAAGCTTTTGCTCTGCCACACAACAAAATTGCCTCTTTCTTCAGACTGATTTTTAGATTCAAAATATGAAGAGCTTTTGTAAAAGAACATCACAGACTCACACATGTCAAAAGGGCTGTTTTGAAAAAGCTGGGTAGGAAATGCATTAAAAGTGAATGAGATGCAGAGGCCTATGCAGATAAGAAAAAACATAATGATCTTCGGAGCCTTTCACCTTTCTAGCCAGCAGATCTGAATTCAGTGTAGTTCAATGAAGCACCAAAATTGAACATTTGTTTACTAGGCTACATAATACAGGTCCATGTGTCTCATCAATGTTGTGTGACATTTTTATTACCTAATCCACCAACTTAATTAGCAGAGCTGTTGTTTGTTACCTCAACAATGTCATGTCCATCTCATACTGTGAGGTTTGCTTGGACCTGTTCAGCAGTTCTCAG
>JANZLP010000008.1:1185673-1196094 GCA_026930925.1 Chelictinia riocourii | reverse complement strand
GTAATAAATTAAACTAATTTCCCCAAGTAGGGTCTGTTTTGCCCATTAAGGTAATTGATGAGTGATCTGTCCCTGTCCTTATTACACATCTTTCATTATATTTTCTTTCCACTGTCTAGCTGAGAATTGGGGAGTGATAGAGTGGCTTTGGTGGGCACCTGGCATCCAGCCAGGGTAAACCCACTACACCTGGCTGAGACAAAACTATGCCAGGGATTGTTTTTAACAATTGAACATTATAGAGAATTGATTTCTAGTGACTGGGAAGTGGTAATACAGATTTAACTTAAACATTTGATCTACCTATATACTTACATATTTCCTTCATTACTTATTTAGATATTGGCCCATCATAATAAATAAACACCTCTCAATCACCTATGTAATTAGCTGTTTTGTATGCTAGAGAATTGTATTTATGCTTACTGTATTTCTGTGATGGACAACTAAGGCACAGAGGGTAAGGCAAAGATCCAGTTTTATGCTTAGGCTACATTTACTTACCTGTTTGAATGTGATTCAGCAAACAACTCTGATTTATGCATTGGTTTAATTATATTAGATACGTTAATTAAGTAATTTCTCATGTGTTTTAATCCAAAGAGCCTTAAATAGAAGTATTAAACCTCTTTTTTTCAGAATAGATGTAGGTAAAACAACACAGGATGACCCATCCCTTCCACAGATTAGATGTTTCTTGTCTGCCCTTCTGAAAGTAGACCTGTATCATTCTGGGGTCTGCCAAATGATTATTTTAATCACCAGTGTGCTAGCAGCTGAGGCAAGTTGTATTCACTTGGCATCAGTTGAGAGGCTTTCCTCCTGTGTAAACAGGAGTACCTTTTAGAAAGGCAGTAGGGGAGAGAAGAATTAATCTTCTCTGTTACTTGGCAGTAGCTGAATGGTACAATGGTAAGCTTTTAATGCAGTCAAAATGGCAAAACAGCATCCTGCACATGGTAGTCACCAATGAACATTGCAATGACAGACAGTAAATAGGAGGAGATGAGGTTTCAAATATGTGCCTTGCTGATGAAAGAACTGGGAGATGGCTGGGTGTTGGATGCCTGCCTTAACCTTCTTTTCTAGTCTTCTGTGCTGCTCCTCACAGTTTTAAGAAGCTGTTCCCCATACTGGAAATCCTAATGATTTCCTCTAACCAGCAGAATGTTTCTTTAAGGCAGTAGGAGTTGAAATAGAGGCAAGGTAGAATCCAGTGTCACTGTCTCAGAGGTGTTGCCTTGTGTAGTTCCTGTGGTTTTCGAGGATGGCATACTCATTGCGTGACATCTTGTCCTGCAACTCGAAGTGAGCTTGTCTCCTGATGCACTTTCACAAGTGCCAGACATATCTTTGGATCTAATTTCTCAACTTTTTCGCCTTTCTTTTACTTTCTCTTCAAGGTATGGTCCCTGTGACAGTAGCCGAAAGACTGACTTTATTCGTGCACGGGCCACATGTGATAGGAATGAGCAGTTCAGCATTCTTGTCAGCCAAGTAGGGAACAGAAACAAGGGTCCTTGACTCCAGAACTAGGTTCTTTTGCTGTTTAAATTCACAGACTTTTCACTAGTTGTTGCTATTAAACCTGTTTTTACACACCTAGCTAATTAGAATGCAATTTCTAGATGAAAAATCACAGCTATATTACACAAAAGTGACTATTATATACTACCCTATGAATGGAATGATGAAGTTTTCCCAGTCCTATGTTAATCTATTTTACAGGTTAGTCATCCGCACTAGAGGTGCCACTGTTCACACCAGTCATTGGTTTGCAGTTCAGGTGGTTCTGGTATATGTTCCTATCTTTAAAAATCATTCTTTTTTTTTTTTTTTTTTTTAAAGGAAAACTGAAAAATCAAAAGAAAGCTGTGAGCAAGTTTGGATCTTTTTCAGCCACCTTGGAAAATGGAATCCAGCTGTCCCTGAGCTATTATGGACCTACAGGGAAGACAGCAGGTAAAGTAAGCAAATAAAAGAGGATATTTGAGAACCATAGGGGGAATTCTTTTTTTTTTCTTTTTTTTTTTTTTTTTTTTAAAACTTAATAAACTCCTTAACCCAATAATTTGTTGCATGCAATTCTGCCTTTCTCAGCAGCTGTTACTACATGGTGGGATATTTTCAGCAAGGCTCAAGATGAGATTACATTGTCAAGAATATTCTATGATTCAAATTTCAAAATGGAGGGATGTCTCCATGCTTTTTTACCTACTGTGAAAACAGAGCAGTGCAGGGAGAAAGTTGCAAGTATTGTTATTAAGTAGCCCAGCAAAACCAGCCAATTAATTTGAGCCAAGGAAAATGTGATTTGCTGAGGAGTCTTCTTGGTTTTCCAAGAAATAATATTTTTGTAAACTTATATAGGTGATTATGGAACTTTCATTTTACGTTAGGAATTGGATGTTAGGTTACAGTTGTGCAGCCATAATGAGGGATTTCTCTCAGCCTTTCAATAAACACATTCACCAACTGGAAGCAATTGCTTCACAAAACCACAGTGAAAATAGCGTCTGCTTTTACCAAGAGCTTTTTGTTTCCATTACATTTGAAAGGCCACTGAAACCATCATACGGATAAAAGTGAAACCCTCCTCTGATCAGAAAATAATCCCAGCATTTTTCAGCTCTTAAAATATGAAAACATTTAATTGAATGCATCTTTGTGTGGGCTGTGGTAAACCATTCAACTATATGCTCAGTTTTAATCATTCAGTACATTTTACAAACTAATTACTAAAAAAGGACTTTTTAAACTTGGGCCAAGAGAGTATTCACAATGTAGTGGACTGCGAAAACTTGTATTTTGACATAAGAGAGAGACATGTCTAATTAAACACCTACATGTCAGCTGTGATGTTCAGGCTTTTTCACATCTACCATAAGTACCCTATTCTACATTAAAATAATTAGTTTAGAATAATCTTGCCATGTTGAGTGCAGTGCTGCTGACTGGCATTCTTTGGTTGTTTGCAGTTTTTCTACAATCACTTGCTTATGTCTAATTCCTCTTGTGGGTGTTTATATTGTAAGTGCTCAGAAATATTCTGACCAGAAATATTCTGTCTTAGATGATTCTCATATGCCATGTATCCCTAATGTAGAATGGTATGCCATGTAATCTGCAGTTTCTGTCCACTGATTGGTTAGAATGGGTGCAAATTACTCATTTTCCGTGCGTTACTGAAATAATTTTCTGGAACCTCTCTAATTCTCATTTTTCATATTGTTTTTCTCATTTTTTCTCTTCCATCTTCCTTTTAGGGAAGATAAGATAAAGAAAGGCATCAGGCAAGCTGTTTGCCAGCTTTATGCATCTTTTTTATTTCTTGGTTAAATTTTAACATTTGTTTAAGTTTTGAAATATTATTTGTTTTCTCTAGCATGACCAAAATCTAATTTCAGACTTGCTTATGCCTACACCTTATGGCCAGGCTTAGAAGTAAGCTCCTCATCGCTTTGTGAATCTGGCACTGCTTGAGCACCCACAGGGCTTTCGCCTCTATATATTACAGAACCTTTGCACTTGTTCTTTGTGCCTTGACAAAATTATGAGAGTACAACTCCAAGTGCTAGAAATCTGCCTGTGTGTGCAGGAGGAAGGAAACCTTCCTTAATCTGAAAGTCCTCTGAAATTTCCCATCTTTCTCAAGATTTCTGAAGACACTTTCTCTCAGTCTCAACAATCTACTCTTTTTCATTGTTACCCTCAGACACTATGTTCTCATTTTTCAGGGCAACCAGCGTAAAGGGGTAGGTAAAATTTTGTTAGAGGTCAAGAGCCTATAACAGCTTCTATTCCTAAATTAAGCGCTCTAGAAAGTAGTGTCACCTGAAACTGAGCATGCTGCACTTCATTCAGAGTATGAGTAGCTGTGAAGGATAGCTCCCCTCACTATATATAAGATCTTGCTTATACCCAGTTTGTAGTGTTCATGTGGGTATTTATACTCACCTGACAAGACAGATTACATTCACTAATTATTTTATTGGACAGCTGCCTTCTTTTCAGCTATCCTACTTCTCTGTGGAGCCCTAGCTATGAACAGCCTTCTTTGCCCTGTCTAGCATATAAGATTGGGATTTCAGTTTTCCAAGCTCAGCTGTCTGCCATTTATTTCAATTATCTCCCTGTACTTCAGATTTTCCTGCCAGTCTGATGGGAATTACTCATCCATTTAGCTTTCTCATATCCCTGGTTACACACACACGTATGTGCACACTTGCACTCATGCAGGTCAAGCACAGACTCTCATACTGGGGATGTGGAGGCAGCAGGAACACCTAAATTAAGAAATGCATCCCACTTCCACTCCTTCCAAATGCAGGTAGGTTCTGAAGATCTACTGCTTCTTGCTACTGATTCATATAGTCTGCAACCAGCAACTCATAAGCTTTATTTTCTTTACCCAAAATAAAATTAGTCACAAAATGGCCCATGAGGGTTAAACTATTTTCAGTGGATACAGCTTATTTTACGGATGATTCTTTGTCTATGCAAGTTTCTCTGTTTTCACAGAGGTCCCCTTCCCTGTTGTGAGTATTCTGTGTGAAAAGCAAGCAAAACTAATTGTTATGTCTATTCACCTTGTGTTTCCTGCTCCACTGGCATCAGGAGGAACTTTGCCATTAAGCTCAGAGGATGTTTGATCCAGCCCTAAACAGGCTCATGTACTGCAGCAACATCTTTTCCTCTTGTTTTCAATGGCATACCTCATTCTTTCTATTAATGTCCACTGAACACATCAAAGACCCATTGAGTCAAGGCAGGTTATAGCTAAAAAGAACATAAGCCCCACCAGCGAAGCTTAAGGCTGAAGCTATGACCTACTTTAGTTAATAAACAAAATGGGCTTCACAGGTGTCAGAATTCCACTGCAATCAACCCCTAATCTTTGTTTTGCAAGAGTGAAATAACAACAAAAGCAATTTATCTGCAAAATGACGAGCTGACTCTTGCTAGTTTTGTGTTAAAACAAGAGACTTCTGTAGGTATTTTGGAATGTATTTTTAATCGTGGACTTTTAATTCTTCACATATGTGAGGGAGGGAGGGAATATTTATATTATTTGATGGTTTTATCTACTTTCCAGGCTCAATTATTTTATCAGCTGAAAAGCTAGAAAATATTCTTATGACTAAATAACTTCATGTTTATCATTCATTTTATTTTTTTTAGCCAGTCCCCATGATAGAATTCTAGTTCTGATAATGTTGATAGAAGGAGCTGGAAACATTTACATTAAGTTGTCTACTAACTCTGTTCATTCAAAGGCATTGACAAATACATAAACCACTTGTCAATAAACTGGCATAATAAATACACTTCATACTGCATAGTTCTCTCACACAGATAGATCCTAATCTTTTCTTATGTGTTCTATATTTTCATAGGTTTATATATAGCTTGGTTTTGTATGTAAGCATTGGTTCTGGGAAGAACAAATCATAAATAAATCAGATTCCTATTCAACTGTAAGATCTTTAGAGCTGACATTCTTGTTTTAATCTGTGAAGGAGGATTTACAAGAACACTGGTGCTGATGCACCAATAAAAAATAATCATCTCCAGTTTCCTTTTTTTCCTATTTTGTACCCTGTTGTTATCAAATAGGCTTGCAGAATCAGAGTGAGTCTTTATCTTGCAGGTTAGGTAGGTAACTTTGATTTTTTTGCAAGCAATTTTTGTGGCAATTAAATTTTGATGGTCTGTCAGACATGTGCAGCCAGTAACATAATTGGCTCTAATTTAAAAAATAATAATTTTTGCTGTACAAGTAGCCAAAGAAAACAAAGAAAGGGGACAAAGGGTTAAAATCTGAGCCAACTGCCTTTCCTCAGGAAAAGCCTGTAGTTGAGACAAGGGGAAATCATATATGAGAATCATTTTCTCACTCTATATATAAATAAAGAGAAACTTCCCTGTGAAAATATTAGCCATGAGGTTGTTTCTGACAGATGTCCTTACATCTTGATTCCATCACAGTCCAATGTAATGTTTTTGAACTCTACCTCATTTCAATACATATTTACTCAGAAAGTGGGGAGAATGACAGCAAAACGTAATATTCAGGGTTTTTATTATAATTTTAGAGTACAGAATGTGCAGATAGCCATCATCCAAATCATTACCCAATAGTGCCAAGCAAGTAGCAATCACAAGATTTAACATGTGCACAAATGTTTCACGTTACAATCTGACAGACTGTATAGTACCTCCCACTAAAAGGAGAAGGAGGGGAAAAGAATAATAAAAAGATGTGGAGGGCGCTGTAAACTGTTACGCCTTTCTTTGCTGTTGGTTGCCCCTTTATGTCCGTAAGATCTCCATCCCTCTTCAAGAGGCTGCTGTGTTTTGCAGCAGTGTGTGGCAGAAGAGACTGTCACTGCTCCCGCTCGGGGCGACGGGAGTTCTGTTCTTCCAGGTTTTGTTGTTCTGCACTTAGTTTCACTTTAGGTATAGCACCCTGGAACAGGAGTAAGGAAGCATTTCTCTTCACAGTATATACATATACGGGGTATAGAAGCCCTTTTACTCCTTAGCTTAGTGCAGCCCTTCTGTCCCGGTTTGGTTTCAGGTGGGAAAACTTTGATAGGTTTTAGCTATTCCTGTTGGAGTTTGCACTGAAAAAGGTGTGCTTCACTTAACGCAGATCTGCGTGAATTCTGTGACATTTTGTCAGGTACCTCACTTCAAAACAGAAAATCAAAACAAAATCCAGAGTTCTCCACGTCTCCCTGTTGCATGTGGCTCTCGGGGCAAGAGCTGGTTTGTGTCTCCTGCAACCCAAGCACCTCAGAGCAGAGATTTCGCTATCAACAGCTGCTGCGAGAAGAGTTTCTGATATTCCCTACTGAAGTCTTACCTTCACCAAAAAAAATTCCTCTCCACTACACTGCAGAGGGCCCCGAATTTCCCTCTGCCTCCTCAGGCTCCAGAGGGTCAAGGATTGTGCTCCCCATCTTTTCATCTCTGCTGTTCCTTTAATGGCAGGGTACAGATGAAACTCCTCAAATGACATGCTTTCAAAATAGGCAGGGTAGATCTTCCCCACATTTTTTTTCTTCTTGTTTATTTTTAATTAATGTAAAAATACAACCATAAGTGTGATATTTAAGGAGAAAAAATACTGCTGTGAAGAAAATGGAGAAAAAAAAGTCAGAAGAGTATGCTATTGTTTGTTCCAGAAGGGTCTCATGGAGACGACCAACTTCACCTAACATTGGCAGTCAGGTTAATTATTTTTTTAAAAGGTAAAAAGTAAATCTGGTTTGCAGTCAACTCCATATGCTGTTTATGAAAATCCTGTCTCACTCACCAGAAAGTCATTGTTTGATAGCTGTGAAACAGAGCTTAAAGAAACATCATTGGTTAATATGGTACAGACTGATACAACAATCTCCATTTATTTTAAGCGTTCACTGATCATCATTTCAGATATTTAATAGGGGTCTGGAAGAGACAAAATGAAGAGGTGCTGAAGATCCAGATTTATGTCTCTAGGGATTCCTTGGACACCCCATTAGGCTTTCTGAGATGAAAAGAAAGGAAAAATACTTTTTTCCCACCCTCCCAAACACAGTAACCAGAAAAGGATGTCATGACCAGAAGTCAACAAAGAAGTTACTGTTGAGGTTTGGCTACCCAAAGGGATTTGCAAAACATCCAAGAAGATAGAAAAGTTTTTGTCATCCTCACAGAGAAGGAAGCCAGAAAAGTCACTGTTAATCAGGAGGTAATGTAATTCCAAACATGCCCTTTAGAATACTTGTACTACCGCTGTGTTTAACACTGATGTATGACTTTGATTGCCCTGACTTCGTGTAACCATCCTGAGTTTAAAAGGCTTGATTTTTAAAGGATGGAGGTGAAGCATTTGAAACCACTAATTCAAAAAATCTCAATTTTCTAGCATATACAGCAATACCTTAAAAAAATGAAGTTCTGCCATCGGTTATCTGAGACTGCTCCCCAATTATCTCACTGTTCCTAGGATATAGCTGCTGAGAAGTGAGTTCCCTGAAGCACAGAGCTATCTGGACTAACTTAACCTAGTTAGCTCAGACATCATTACCACTCCAGTGGCAGCAGTCCGAGCTAATTTCTCCTCCTCAACAGAGCAAATTGCTCTAGCTTTGGTGGAGGTAGTCTTAGAATAAGAAATTGCCAGTTTCTGTAGACCTGGTGTACAACCTCTTCTTAAAGTTAGCTTTTAATGTGGGCACAGTAAATCACCATTTGTATTCGTGTAATATACTGGGGATTTTTCGCTTGGTGACAGGTTTTCGGGTATGCAATAAAACTTTGTTTTGGTCCATGAAGGGATGAAATGGTGAAGCAAAACTGAACATTTACAAATGTTATCATTCATGGTACTGAAAGATCAAGTAGCAGAACTAAAGGGACAAGCAGATGCACTTAGAAAAAAAATCAATGCATATGAGATATTTCTTTGATGACACATGCCTAGTTTTAGACTCCAAAGAGGTGACAGGAGAGGGAGGCCAGCTGCGGGGATGGAAAAGATGAGTGAAACAGAGATAAGGCACAAGAGAAACAGGATAATATAAAAGATAATGATTGATTAATTGTGAAGACAGATATTAAGACAGGAAGGAAGCATGGCAAAAATGGTGAATGCAGTAACACTGTCTAATATATCAAGTGCTGGATATCATAGATGGTGAATCAGAAGTTTTAATACAATACGTGAAAATAAATAAGGAAAGAAGTGACAAAACAATGTAATCCAGGCTAGAATATTTTTCACTAATGGCAAAATGAAAGCATAGAAGAAGGGAACACTGAGAAAGGAAGAGGCATCTCAAAGAAGAAAAATTACAGAATCAAAAACATTGTGAATTTTTTCCTTTAATTAAAGTGCATCCTCACTCTTTTGCCTTGGTCAGCAATAGTTGCTGCTTGTTACTGAATTTTATTTTCTTTACTCTACTGGGGTTTTTATTATTACTATTACAAAGCTGTGTTCAGTTAATAGCTGCTTTTGTTTCACAGGCACATTGCTGCTGGGAAGCATTTTGTAAAGACTACCTTTGTTAGCAGATACCCTCAGTACCAAATCTACCCCTCGGGTATCATCCTCCTGTGGGTGGGTAGGACCGCACAACCTCCGCAAAGGACAAGTCCGACCAGGTAAACACTCCACTGTGTGACACACCATTCCCACCAAGACACCAGGATGTGTGGCACCCCTTCATGGCAGATTTGTGTCACTGAAAATGAAAGGAGACGTCCTCAGGAGGAATAAGCAGAAAACTTGTCATGGAGGAGGGTTTGTTCCACAAAGCCATAGCCAGGGAATATGTCTGCTAGTGGGAGTCCTTTTCCCAGGGACCCTCATGAGAAGACACACTCCATCCGTACTTGCACCCCACACCAGTAACCCTCAGTGCCTCCAGGATGACAGTACAACTGCTGTGGTACCATTGCACCAGCTACAACCTGCAGAGTGTGGTTGAACAGTTTGCTCAAGGTGTGAGATGTGAAAGGTGCACCAAGACTTTTTTTTCTATTGTCTCTCTTAGTGAACTTCCAAGAATAAAAAGCAGTATGATCTTTATGGATGTGATTGGCCTTGCATTGCAGGGGAAGGGGGGTCCCCCACAAGAAAAGTTCTACTTCCAGCTTAAGGTCTAATACAAGACCTTGTCTCCAGCACAGATCCTGACTTTATCATTATGCAAAGAGCTGTAATTGAATGCATCAGAAACCATGACCCTGTATATATAGAAGTAAATAAAAAATATCCTATCATCCATGAATCAATCTTACTGAATTTTTGACTAAGATATAGAACAGAAAATGTCAACATGAGAATGTTTGGTTTTCCAACAGAGAAGCTGATTCTTGGTTGAAAGGAAAAAAAAAATGTTAGACTTTATGTAAGTTTTTTTGTCTTACTCTTTTTACTTCCTCTCTAAAGTAAAAAAAGAAACAAAATTTTTAAAAGAAAAGTATTTTCTTGATCTAATTTAAACTAGATCTAGTACAGAGTTATTAATCTACAAAAATAAGAAGGCAAGCAGTGAAATTAGCTCATTCTTTTTCATATCGTTATTATAATCACTTTCTTGGTAGCTGCTTCTCACGGTTAATTCAGCTGTAGATAATGCCAAGCATGCAGGTGTCAATTGACTTTTCTGAAATTTCTAAATGTTTTCACTGAATTGTTCATACTGAAACTACCGGATAATTTGGTCCCCCACACCATGCTGAAACTCTTATCAGCCATTGTTTGTCTTCCATACAAATGAAGCTTAAGCATCACATTATCATGGGCTTCACTCCCTGCAAGTTGCATTTATAGTAAAAGAGACTGAAATTTTAATCTTTAATGCAGAGGACTGATACAGTCCTAAGAGCTCTTAGGGCATTAAATAAATGGGAAAACAATTTCC
>JANZLP010000008.1:1116276-1129424 GCA_026930925.1 Chelictinia riocourii | reverse complement strand
AATCGTTACACCTTTTGCCAATCATGCATGATGCAGTTAATATGTTGATGATATCGTTTAGCCTCTGTGTTCTATAGCTATATATTATAATTGTATGCATATTCCACATACTGTATGACCAATATTCTGCTATACGCTTTCCCATGATGAACCTATACCAAGGCAATTTGTGTTACAGAGCTAGTGAGAACCAGAAGATTCTACAAATACATCCATTTATGGCAAGGCAACAATGGAGAGCCTTAAACTGTGGAAAATTCTCTACTTCTTTCTACAACATAAGTAATGTAATCTTGCATAAATTCTGAAGATGTTTTTGACAGTGTGATCTCTGGATCTACAGTCAGTATCAAGACAAGCTTGGGACCACTGCAAAGGTCAAAGTCTAAACTTACCTAGATAACAGGATCACAGAAAATGTTAACATTCTTGCCCCCTTGCTCTATAACATTTCTGAAGAATTAAATTTCTTCTGGTGTGCTCAGGGACATCAGTCCATCCTATAGTTAATTGCATTGTATTTTATGCTAGGTCTTGTGTAGTCAAATGCTAAAATTTCATTTATGTGGCACATCTTTTTGATGGAATTTTGATACCTCCCTACCTCCCACATAGCCATAACCAATCCAGTGATTATTCTTTCACGGATAGCTTCAAAATCAGTTTGTAGAGGAGTAAGAACTTCAAAAGGTGTTTTCTTTTTCTACGTCACATGAAGTCTGCAGCTTTTAATAATAGAAAACCTGATTGTCCTGTTTAGTTCTGTTTCGAAAGAGAGACAAAGCTGCAGCTCCTGCCTGTTTAATGTCTTCTTTGTTCGCTCTTGTTTGTAAAATATTTAAATCATCAGCACACCTCCACAGACATGAAATGTCCATTCTTCATCAGGTCACCTCCTGCCCGCTGCATTTCTTCATATTTTAGCCACTGCTTCTCTATCTCACGCTTGTATTCCTCATGACGCTTGATAAGCAGTTCAGCTCCCAGGACATCATTCGCCAGTTCCTCAGATATGACCAGAGCATGCATCTCATTGGCCCAGGCCCTACAGAACAGAGTCAAAAGGGTAAAAAGGGAAGGAATCTGAGTCTGTTGGATACTCAGGAATGCACACATCTCCTGGCTGTGGATACATGTATACAGACTTCTATTTGCTTATGAAAGATATGAATATAAAAACACATTGATGAAGGTTCACTTACATGTCTATCGATTTTTATAACCTGATATAATATTCTCAGTGCTGTTTCAATAGCCTGTTAGAAAGGCAGCTGCAGCACCTATACATACTGAAGCACTGTGCATTCAAATCCTCAGAAGGAACTGTAACCACAAATGCCTAGGCGGTACACATTCGCAGTACTTTTGTATGTGGCACAGGGACACAGAGAGTTTCAGATGTCCATCTAACCTTATCACCATGCATGAAAGTACTTCATATGCATACAGAGCACTCATGCAAAGAAGCATATTGAAAGATACTTTTTAAAGGAAAGTTTTCTACTCCATGAGCCTCAACTGGTATAAACCAATGCATTTTGATTTACCTAAGCACAAGTCTATCCCTTAGCATAGAAACTGTCCAACAGTCAGTGGTAACCACTTCACTGCCTTTGTATTTCTACTCCTGTCATGGACTAATTCTTTCATTAAGTACACTCAATTAAAAATGTCCATACTTCTGTGAGAAATACTGTTTAAAAAACACAATTTCCATTAAAAATGTATCAATTTTGATGAAAATGACATTGACCCCCTATCCTGGGCTCCGGCAAAGGCAGCTGACTCTGCTGTTCCTGCCCAGGGGACCAGGGCATCTCGGGGTGACCAAAGACTCGGGGGTGCTGGGAGCCCCCTCCCCGCAGCCCACCCAGCCAGGCAGAGGCAGTGCCCTCCCTGCCTTCAGCCCACCAGCGTGCAGCTGCCTGCAGGGTTTTGCTGTGAGATGGTGTTGTCTGGTTCAACTAGACACCATCTCCACCTGCATGAGACGGTTTAGTTTTGCTGGAAAGCTGCCCTTTCCCTTGCCGCTTGGCTCTCGCTTGCAGAACAAAGCAAAAAAACCCACTCGCATAACGAAAACCTTCAGACCAATTTGTGCTTTACCCCTCTGTCCCCAGCATAAATCCAGGGTGCGAAAATGGATGCGCGGTTTTCCTCCCATAAAAGGGAGACACATTTTCCTCTGCCTTAGAAAAAACCCTCTGAGAGCAAACATCTATCTGTTTGTTTTTTCTTCTACAGTGAGAAACGAGATCTGGGCTTTTTGCACAAGGACATGTAGCCTGGCTTGGAATATTTACCACACGGGTAAGGCTTGAAATGCTGAGAAGATGTGCGATTTGGTTTTTTTCCAAAGTCGACACAGGAGTTTTTTCAAAAAAATATAGATTTTATATTCAGTTTTCATATATGACCTCCACATAAAGCACTATTAATAGCAATTAACTTTTTGTATTATTGTGCAGAAAGCAATTACTGCTCTGCTGAAAGTACTTAAAGCACTAGAGAATTCTGATCCATTTACTAAATCAATTCCGGTTACCACAAAAGAACCGCTAATGTGCTTCAGGACAGTCTTCTAACTAAGGGGAAAAAAAAAAAAAAAAAGATGGATATGACCAATGTTCTATTTTAAAGTGTATTATATTAACATTTCATCAGCATTTACAGAAATATGAACCCTTGCAACAGTGCTGGACTTTCTCAGCTTCAGCAAACAGGGAATCACTCCTCAAATCATTGCTCGCTCTCTCTCCTACACCAGCATGGAAACACACACAGGCACATTCTCCTTTTTATTGCATTTCAGCAGAAACATGCTTTCTGCATAGAGTTTAAAAACTGCAAGTGGCTGCAGTGGAGAGCAGCAGCCAATCTGTGTAAATGGCTTACTCTGAGGAATTTCTGAAAGAGAAAACACTCAGTAGGTGCATTGTAATTAGTCGCTCTTTCTAGTTACCTCTTGACAAATGATGCATGCGGGTCTGGATGAGAGCCCAACTCTTGACCCATGCCACCACTACACACTTTAGTACTTCAAGCCGAAACCTCTAGCCTCAGCATTCTTTTGTTTTTCCAGAAACGTGGTGCTGGTAATGCACAACTTGAGAACCAGACATGAGTAGCAAAGTTGGAATTCTTTCAGAAGTGCTTCGTATAACTATGTCCTAAATATATCTGATGAAAGCTTCCTGCCTTTGATTCCTTCCAAATACGTAGCATGTTTCAGGACTGGGTTAAGGGACAGAACATGGAAATACGCACAGCAAAACACTGTTCCCGCAATGCTTAACGATCTGCTCTGGCCATATTTGTAAGCCTTTCACACAGAAGATATTCATGTGATCATTATTTTAAACAGAGGAGCTTAAAAGCCTATCGAGAAATGCAACCTTTGGCACAGAATAGACCCTTAAAAAAGAACTGTTTTTTGGACAGTCCGTGACTGCCCCCTTTGGCACTTCCCCATCAGGACAGGCTTCAGTGCGACCCCAGGGGCACAGCCACCAGGCATCACCCTTACACACCTTCACTGTCCCTCATCTTCCATGGATGAGATCAGAAAGGGATGCTTTAAGTCACCCTCTTCCATTTTAATCTGCATATACATGGGCAACCCGGAAAGAAGGGGATATTGCTCATTAACACTAGTTGTCTCTCTAGGAGAGTCTTCTAAAGTGAAGCTCATCTGCAACTTGAATTTGGTTTTCTTCATCAGGAAGAAAAGAATGACAAAGGGCTTTCCAGTCGGAGGCCATTCATGTGTTAGCAATCCCTTAACTGAAAGGATGGGTGTACCCTTCAGAAGAAAACTTCACGAACTGGCAGGCAAGAATATTTTCATGAAAGGTGAAGACAAGAAGCCTAGACATTCAAATACCTTGCAAGACTACAGGCATAAACCCGTTCTGCAACTCCGCACTGCAATTACAGTCAGTACGGAATCCACGTATGTCTGCCTGTGTCCACCTATATCTACAAAAGGCAATAAATCTATAGTCTAGTGGCCAGTTATTTACAAAACACTAATTTATTATGACAGAGACAGAGGGGGACCTGTCCTGCCCCAACCCTCAGCTTCCATTTGACAAAGTCCATGTGCCACTGTGTACACTTATATTTAAACTTAATCCATTTTCCTCTGTCATCTTACAATTACAATACAAGTCACAATAATATTAAATTTCACTGCCTACAGCATTGCACAATTGAACCATTACTGTAATGAAAACTGACTCCCTTTGATATTAACACTGGTGTTTTCTCTCATTTGCTAGCCATGAAGTACAGGAAGAGACCAATGTTGTTTTAATTAAAGAATTGTTGTTCAAAATATGCTACTGGGAATATTAAAGTAGTTCTTTGCTCTCGCAGCAAAGATAATCAGGTATTTATATGGCTTGGATTTTTGCAGGGGAAAAAAAAAATGTGCCATGAATTCAGCGTTAACACAAACCCACTGCTCTACTTGACCTGTGCTCACAGAGGCGGAGTGTGCCAAACTCAAGAAAGATGGTGCTTTACTGAAAAGTTGCAGAGCAGTAGTTAGCACGGTAGGGAAAGTCAAACCAAACCATGTGCGCTTCTTACACAAGTCACTAAAGTCTTTGCTTTTAGAAAGCTGACAGAGAGCAGCCGGCATTTGCCAAAGAACTACTTTTCAAAAAGGGCACTGTAAATCACAAGAGAGAAACAATAAGACCAGATTGTTCTATTGCTGTGCTATTCTGTGCTCTTCTCCACTGCTCCTATTACAAAAACAAATGTCTTCTGTCAGCCAGAATACAAGGATACCAACCAAAGTCTGCAGTCTACCTTGACTACAATTTGTTCACACCTGTACAGTCTTGTTTCAAGACATGCTCCAAGCAAAGTCTATAAAAGAGGGCGGGGACTGTCTTGTACTTGATGAGACATTAATAATCGGTGATTAGATCTCAAATTCAAAGAAAAAATTTCAGCTGCTTTGCAGTTGTCAGAAAATATATTATTGCATACCATTTGCCTGCATAAGTAAACACTGGAAGCAGTAGAAGTTGTTAGCTCACAACTTTCAGGAAAAGTTATTCCAAATCAATAACAGCATTGTGTAACAAACCAAAGCTATTTGGGCAAATCGTTGTTATGCAAAGATCTTCAGAATCCAGTTACAACTCTCTATCACTCCTATACTGCAACCTTTTTCTCTTTATATTAAAAAGACAGTTTTCAGGTGAGAGAAAATGACCTTGAGCAAAAATCCAAATGGGAGATTACAATCAGTCTGCACTTGCGTCTCACATTAAACCCAAAATTCAGCCACTCCTAAGTGTGGAGATCCCACGTTCTTACAATGAATACCAGCTTTTCCAAAGTTTGACTGACTTGCAGAAGCAGAATAAAACTGGGTGGCCACTGCCATCTCCAAGACAGTAGTAATATATGACCTCCAAAGAAACAGCTTTTGGCCCACTGCAGGTCCGAGGCTCTCAAATTAAGCTAAACTGACACCGGAGTAGTTTAAAAACTCCTGTAAAGGTCCAGAAGTGCATTTAAGACTAGATCAGCCATCCCTGCCCCAGGAGGAAGAGCCCATCAGAGGGGTTGAGCAGACAGCTGGGGACAGTGGGAGCTCCAGCCACTCCCGTTTGAAACCACTGATTGAAATTTTAAATTGCCAGACACCAGCATCTTGTTGGCCTCTGCCACAGGAAGGCAGAGCCTGTGCACTCCTTGCAGACTGGGTTCTCTCTCAGGGTGTCACCTGGGATCCTGGAAACAGATAGGTCACTCCCAGCAATCAGTCATCAGTGGAAATGTGCTGCTGGCATTACACTGAACTGCAAGCAAAAGCACAGAAAAATGGGCTCCAGCAGAGCTACGGCTGCAGCCAGACCTCCAGGAGCAAAGCTGGTGGACCCGCTCGAGCTGTCCCAGCCGGCACAAGGGATCACCACTGGTATGGCTACACTGACTACTGGCAAGCCACCTGAAAATTAAGACTCTGTCCAAACGCAGACAGGGCTGTAGCGTCTGACAGCATTTTCTGATATTAAAAAAAAAACTAATGAAGCTTCAGAGAGATCAGTATTTGTCCAACCCCCAAAAACCTTTTCACTGTAACCTTGGTTCAAGACAGCTCATGCTTAAATTCATCCTGCTTCAGCAAAAATATTCAGCATTCAGCAGGTGCTTAACACCAGCTTTTCTCAATAAGGACAGTTTCCTGAGTCAGGCGTCAGTGCCATCTTGCTTGCCTTGCTGTCACAGACCAATCCACAGAATGGAGAAGACTGTAATAAGCAACAAATTTATGAAGATTCGGCTTTTGTTTTTCTTCAAAAAGTGCCCTAAAACTGTCTGATAGAAGGAATAATGATTACCACTAAAAATCACCTCTTTTGAAATATTTATCATGCAGACTAGTAATCTTGCCTGCCAACGTAACCTTCCTCGTTCAGCTCACCTATATAGCATGGAAATACCTTGGTAAAAGAAAATCCCCAAAACCCTAAAAGTCAGGTGTTGTGCAGCGATTAAGCTAGCCTGCTTCTGAACTAAACTGAAATCAATTAAACAAGAAGAAACCAACCGAAGTGTGGACAGTGAATGGTATGAGATTGCACATCCTCAGAGGGAGTCAAGATGTTCCCAACTCCAAATTTACACTTTTATCCGGTCAGGTATAGAAACCAACTGCTGCTCAGGCAGTAGGTAAGCAGATGGCAAGCACCAGCAAAAATGAAAATGTGAAACGATGCACCATTCAAAGAGTCAGAAGTGCAGTTATGTGTGCTTTCATCAGTGCTCACTGCATAGGTTCCTTAAACAAACTGCTTCAAACTTGCAGAGCATCAAAAGCCAGATGGGTCTTCCTGAATGAATCCACAGGCAAGGAGCCAGGATTCCCGTTTGCTGCAGAAATAGGCCTGGACTTGATTTGAGTCTTCTGAGCTCTGACAGGCTGGAGTCTGGCAGAACTCCCAATCCAAAATAAAATAGCATTCAATTGCGAATGGGCTTTAACTAATAATAATAATAAATTTTAAATCCCTCTTATTAGCTTTAACATGCACTTCCCTCTACAGTGCATTGTTCACCTTTCCCACCGCTGTTCTTTGATTTGGGTACCTGAGTAAATGCACTATTCAAACAAAAGCTAACAAAACGGTGAGAAGTAATTTGCAGCATCACAGATTTTTCAGCCTAACGTATTATTCCACCATCTAACCTATCCTCCTGCGTAAGACAAGCCATATAATTTCTCATTTTCTGTTGACGATGTGTAAAACTTGGTTATGCTTTAAAGTGTGTACACAGCTCTGAATCACACTAAATAAAGTCTTGTAAATCCTATTTTAGCCATTAACCACGAGACATTTCAAAAACACTATAGGTAGAAAACCCATCTTATAGTTATGTATATGCCATACATTAGGAATGATTCACCTAGCAACATAATCCTCTACCAGCCTTTATCTTTTTTGGCTTGGAACCTATGTTTAAGACCAGAAGAAAGCATAGACTATTACATCAAAGTTTAAATCAGCTACATTATAATTATCATGCTGATACCGCAATAAACACTGGGCGTTGGCTGGCCAGGATTGCCAAAAAAGATAGAGGTCCTGCCCTTATTTGCTGTCTTTGACTAAGTATATAATCACATCAAAGGAAAGTGCTCTGCAGCACAGTTAACAGGAAAAAAAAAATAAATCTGGACATTCTCTTTCTTCGAGTAAAATGACAGATTTTGTTCATTACAAGAAAATTAAAATTTGGCCTATAATGAAAAAAAACAATTATAATGTAAAGCCCTTGTAGGCTAATGTAATACTCACTGAAATCACTGGAGGTATTTTGATGGACTTGAACAGGAGCTAGATAGAAGCCTTGAACATATTTATCTACTTGCAACTAGAAACACAAAATGCTAAATGACATTTTCGAATACGCAATTTAAAATTATCTCTTGTAATTCTGCATTTGTCTGCTCAAAGACTTTCGAAAATCAAGCTAAGATTAAACGCGTGCATTTATGAGCACCAAAAAACTGACAAAAAGTAACAAATAATTCAAAATGACACCGAAGACACTACAAGTTTAGAGAATTTCTGTGCGCATCCCTTCTAGTTTTGAAGATCCAGCTGCTCTTGGGGGTGGAGGAGCAATGGCAAAACCGGGTTTCGTTCCGCCATTTTGGTTTCGCACTGGGCCCTCAGAGCCAGCGAGAGCCGCGGGCCTGTTTCCTCAAAGCCCCTCTGCTGCTCTGGGGCTGGCGTTGGGGCCTTCCTCCCCAATTAGGGATCAGGAGTGCAAATGGCAAAATCTCGGTGTTTTAAATACATCTTGGAGCTAATGTGTGTCAGTGAAAATTATGTCAGGCGAGGGGAGCCCGCAGAGGCTTCTGCAGGGGCCCAGGCCTGCTCTGCCTGGGATGGGCCCCGTGAAGAATAACCCCCCCACCTCCTTTCTGGGCCCTCCCAAACCCACTGAGCCTGACCCAGTACATCTCCGAAATGTGACGTGACAGGCAGGTTCGAAAGCTAAATGTTGGATAATGGTGGGCAAACAAAGGACATCGGTTTTTGCATTATTTCTTTAATTACTTTAACCCTTGTTCGAACAGAAAGCATAAGGCCAGAGTAATTCAGCTTCTCCCTTTGTCATTTGCCTGCCATAAATATGCACCAGTCTGCATTTGAAAAGCTGAAGGAGGCCGCAAGCTTGCTGGACATTTATCATGCTCTGTTCCCTGTTAACAAGCAAATACTTTAGTTGAATGGCCCATTAGCAATCATTGTCAAATGCAGAATGCAAGGTGCTTGGATGTGACCGGCCTGTAAATTAGATGAGAGTGCCCCTGCGCTTTGGAGAATTTCAGCAAATGAATCGGGTCTTTTGATATACGTTTGTGAAGGTTAAGCTGCAAGAGAGGAGACGTATCTCGGCTCTTCAGGCCCCGTATATTCTGCCAATCTGTTCAGCTCCCTATATGCACTTGTTTATTTTGCATTTGTTCGGCACCAGCAGCTTGACAGTTTTGGTTCTAGTTCCCTTTTCAGTCAGAATTGTGAAGCTTTCCAGCTTACTACAGGGTAGGCTAAGAATGACAAATTCAAGCATGTAATCAACATCTTTATAAAAAAGTCCAGAAAATGAAGGGAAAAAAAAAATCCAAACTTAAAAAGTGTCCAAGCCACTGCCAAAGAAACAGCATGAATTCCATTTTGCCGAGCTCATCCCAGGCTCATTCCCACTAAAGAAAGACACAACTGTTATTGTAGGCTTCGGTGTTTTTTCCCCTTATGTCTAGACTCTGCCTAACAAATGCAGAGTGCTTTCTTTCCCCCCTTAGCAGAAAAATGAGCAGGCAATAAAGTAAATATTTCTCCTTTGAATCGCAGCCCTGATTTGCAATGTAATGCTGACTTTAAGTTGTGGCTGTTCACGGTTGTCAGGTGGGTGGAAAAGCAAGTCTTAACTATTTAGAAGGCTCTTGAAGAGAAAAGACAAGGGAAAAAAAAATCCAAGCAGCTGCACTAGGAGAGGTATTTTACTACCTTTACAGCCACAGATCGCTTAAAATAAATGACAAAACAATGGCTAAATTGTCTGCCGGCTGAACTCCAGGGGCTGACAGCAAACTCGTCCCAATGATTTTAAACTGGGGCAGAGGGATAGGCAGATGCTTATCTCATTCATTTCTAGATTTAAGCCTGCCTTTCGGAAATAAATACCACCTAGAGACTAAGCCAGATCAATTTGGTTATCTGCAGCTTTATTGGTAAACAGGAATGAATGCTGGTTTGCTTGTGGTTTGGGTTTTGGTTTTGGTTGGGTTTTTTTCTTTTACATTTTTGCAGGATGGGAAACACGGGAGATGCTTGAAGTATCACCTGGCCAAGGCACAGACAATGCAGTGTGTTTATCTTTGCTGCTCCCATGGAGTGCGAGATGGAGACCCCAGCCTGAAACACAGCTGAAATCAAAAGGTCTGTTTTCATTCCAGATAACCCCAGTCCTACCTATCCCTTCTGCTCTCTGTTCCTTGCCAGCATGCCCCTGCCCAAAGCCCAAACAGATTAAGGCAACAAACCCCAAGTGCAGCTAATTCTTCAGAAAGGCTGCTGCTAGGGCAGGAGTTAAAAAGGAAAATCTTCCACACCTAACAATTGCAGCCATCTCAAGTTTTAATCGGTCCCCATCTTGGCAGAAAGCAGTAAATGAAATCTATCTTTACCATATTATACGCCACCAATGAGCAAGAACTGAGCAGCTTTTCTTTACTGCTTTAACCATCCCAGGCCACAAGTAGGCCTTTCATACTTTCTAATCCCGGCCCCCAAGTTTTGTGTGGTTCCCACATAATACCTTACAGCCCGGAGCAAGGCCCTTCGTCTCCAACACCCCTTTCAGAGACGTGTCATTTCTAACATCAAGCTAATCTATATGTTGCCATGGCATCACCCTTTATCTGCCTTTACATCTTATGAACTGCATGGATTTACCACATTATTTTTATCTGAAAGACAGAAAATGGTGGTTTTATTGCCATACAATCAGATTACTGCTGCTAGTTTCTCTATGCCTTTTTACCATACTTCAATCAAAAGGGATCAGTTTCTTTATACTCTGCCCTTGATTTACATTACATCTGTAAAGACCTAGTCTGGGTTGTAATCCCCTTATTAACTATGACCAGGGTTGATTTGCCTAAAAATAAAAGCAAATTGTGTCAGACCTTTTCACTTTGTTTTTGATTCGGAACTACAAAATGGATTACTAAAGAAATCTTCAGAGTTCACACGGCTGGTATAGTACTGAATTTAAAATGAGAATTAAACAAGTTAAACATGGGAGCTGTGTCAACGGTTTACATTTTCCATCATGGGAGAAAGGCTGAACTGCGTTTGTCTTTGTGTTCTCTGGCTTTAAAGAGACAATGAAGCCACAGGAGTTTTTCCAAGCTCTTCTGACACTGTCCATTTGCCATCCTCCCTTCCTCTGCTTTTCATGCAATCCCCCCCCCAAAACTCTTCTCCCTTGCCACTCCCTTCCCTCCCTCCCAAACCTCCCCTCGCTCAAGACAACAGTGTTCCGCTTAAAAGTCTGTATTCTGTGGCACTGCGTATTTTAATCAAAATATTTCGAGCAGTTTAACATTCCTATTTAAGTTTCCACAACGCCTCGCAAAGAATGAGCTCATAAGCAAATCCATGTAGATGTATGATAAATGACCAGAAAAACAGGTTTCTTTATGTCAGCAGCCAAGGCAGGCAGACATTAGGCACACATGAATAACATTTTAATCACTATTTTTTTCTCAGAAGAACACTTTCTTCTCATTTGCAACAAGCAATTTCAAGTACTGCAGGTTGCACAACACACGAAAACCAGATCCTCAAAAAAACAAAAAAACCCAAAAAAAACAAGGCCCCAAAAGCAACCGTGGCCCTGGCTGCTGTGCAGTGCTCTCTGTGCCAGCACATCAGGGCAGCCACCTCGGGTCCTCCCCTGACTTCCCATTCCAGGAGCCTGGGCTGAATTTGAGACCATCGCTCACACCTAAAGTGATGGGATTTCCTCAAAATGAAACAGGAAAATGGGGAGGGGGGGGGTGGGAGAGAAAAAAAAAAAAAAAAGGAGGGAGGCATTCTTGTGTGTGTGAAGAGGGAGAACTGAAGTGATTCTTAGCTTCACTTTTAGTGACTGCCTTTCTAAAGGCAATTAGTTCATTAAACAAAGTGAAATAACATAGCACAGCTTACAGATAACATGCCTTAAGATAATTACTATAAATAATATAGCAATTATACTCCACGTATAAAAGGCAGAGGAAAATAACCAGCTGAAGAATTCGGCCTTCAGTTTGTTCTGAATTCCATTTTGCTAATTCACTTGTGCTTCGGAGACCTGGCTATGAACACCAGAGATATCAAATGGCCTGGAAGCCACCACTCACTCCTTGTATTAGCATGCCAAGTGTCAACAGCTATGTTTTTGGTACAATTTAGGAGCATGTGTTTAAATCATTTTAACCTTCCACTCCTGTTTCTCCTGCTTGAAGCTGTAATTGCCAATGTTAGAAAGTGTGGTCCCACGACACAAGGCTCCCAAATAAATTCTTGTCTAGCTGAGAGGCTCCCAAACATGTTGTGAGATATCGTTTCAGCAAGCTCTTTGTGCTCCGGCTGGCTCGCCTGTCCTGTGAAACAACGGCTGTCCATTACCTACAGTTTATCATCCTGACAAAATGTGAGGAATGTGGATGTGAAAGCACTAACAATTCCACCCCTGGTGCTTTCTCCTTTTTTTCGCCCCCCTCTATATTAAAACCGACAAGATTAACCCAAATGCAAACTGCAGAGCATAGTTCAAGGGGCTATTCAATCCGTAGTGAATGCGCATTTGTTTACCTACAAAATAAGAATTTCAGATACAATGAGAAGCAGACTAGTCTATAAGCTGCTGAACAGAACATTTAACAGGGTCATCAATTGTAGTTTATTTTATCAGTTTCTGACATGTTAGCATTCATTCAGAGGCAGGCTGTGAAAGGTCCCATATATAACTGGTTATCAGAGGGAGAGAAAAACAGCTATATAATCTAACTTAATCAGTGTCAAAGGCACCAATTGTGAGGATAACCTTCCACATGTCACCAAGGGGAACTGCTGTGCTCACCGGCTTATAGCACGCAGTGAGTAGCGACACTTGGACATAAGCAATGTTTTTTTCAGTGAGATTTCTCCACCAGCTGACCAAAAGGCACCCCACGTACCACTGCGCGTGGTCCTGGGTGCCAAAGGCGGTGCTGAGGCCTGAAATTCACCTCACAGGTGAAACTGAGGTAAGCCATGCTCTCTATATACATCGTGTGTCTTGGCAGAAACAACACAGGCAGAAAGTCCCCCATTAAAAAGTGTCAACAGGAGTTAAGTCGGCAATTTTTCTCTTGTGTTTTCAGGATCATGAGACGCAAGGTTCTTCAGAGGCCAAGTCTGTAAAGCCTACCAAAACCATCCTGCAACACTGACATTTAACCTCCCGAGCAATAAAGTTGCAGGTATAATTATTTTATGTATGTCACTTACATCTTACGATTTGGTCGAGGCAATAAAAGCAGATCTCTATGGGAAGAATATTGCAGCAGGGCTGTGTAA